>JANHGB010017930.1:0-15718 GCA_026283785.1 Coracopsis vasa | reverse complement strand
GTGATGCTCTGATCAGCAAACATTGTGGTTTTGTTTGTTTTTCTTACCTGCAGTATGCGACAGACTACAAGATGCTGTCCAGAAACACTACCTCTGGAAATGTCACGTGGGAAAAGGTAAGGTCACTTCTTAAGTTTCCATACAAACCCTTGTCAACTGTAATATTTGACTGCTTTGCAGTCTTAACCCTTTCCAGGAATCATTGGAAAGAAACAAGTACTTTTCTTTGCGTGGAACTGAGACACACACAAACCAGATGAGTTACCCACAGCCATGCAATAAAGTTACCATGGACAGGAGACTTGGGCTTAGCTGATCCTACCCTTGAAACCTTATTTTTAGGCATCCTTTCTTAGACCTGATCTCACTTGATCTAAATTTTGATCAGTCACTCTGCCTATTATTTCCAAATAACTTTCTGCAGACCTGGAATTAAACAGCAACCAGGCTGGCTGAGGGTGCCCCCCAGACCTTACTCTGCAATAGCAGTTTGGGGAGAATGAGCTTTTCTCCACTACCCAAGGCTATTTTAAGGGTTAGTTGAGAATTTTTTCTTGTTGCCACGCTGCTGAAATTTTGTTTGAAGCAGTAACAAGTGGTCTGATACAGACAGAACATTACAAATAGGCATTCACCCCATCTGACATGGGTGCACAGCAGTGACTGCAGAAGGGCCATGCGATCCTTAAAGAGCACTTTCTCTTCTCATGCCATTACATCCTTGCGCAATACATTCCCATACAGCCTCGTGCTGCTAAAAACCAAGTTCAGTGTGAAAGGCTCTAACTGTGCACTTAGAGTTTGCAGGGTGTAGTTATTCTTCAGTTACTCACCTTTCATTTCCCCCTGCTTAAGACTCCTATTTACCTTCAGTGTCAAGTTAATAAGGGCTCCTTGGCAACCAGGCATGGATCAGGGCCAACCATATCCATTGGACACAGACATGGTTGTGGAGTATTTTTTTAATGCTTGTTCGCAGCCATCACTCTTCTTGAAGATACCAGAACGCATCTTTTGGCAATTTAAAACGGGAGGTGGTTTTTCAGTTTTCTTCTTTCCTTTTCCCACTTATCAGGCTCCTGTTTGATGCAATATCAGAAAAAAGACTCCGAGTTTGTCACCAGCACCTGTTTTTGCCAGGGGTAATGATGTAAAGGTTATTTCTGCTATTAGTTTTCCAAAACTTTTCTTCAGTTGTTGGAGCAAAACCAGAGCTGAGCTGCTTTAATTCCACAAGATGCCCGACTGTCCCTAGGGACGAAAGGACTGAATAAAAAGGAAAGCATTGTCTCAGTTCTGTTAGCTCAGTTTCAGTACTGCTCTGACCATATTATTTATGGATAGAAGAGAGTTAAGTTTGGAAAGGAAGAGTTATGATTTTTGGATAATGCATAGTATAAATATCATAGTGATAGAAGTTGGGGTCCAGGGAAAAAGATGCTGTTCCTATATAATGTTTTCTTTCATCAGCAGAATACTTGATTGAAGAGGAGAAATGTTTTCTGTTTTCCATCTGAATAGTGTAGAGCAAAATTTTCCATTGATTATATTATTTTCCCCCCCACTGGTTAATAAGTCTTGTCTTCCCTTGCTGTTGGTATGAATAGTGGGGCACGTAGATCTCTGCTCAGCCATGTGTTTTTTGTTGTTTCACATGCTCCCCTCGTGTTTACCTTGCTTTTATGGCTGTATCCTCTCTGTCCCCTCAGCAGCAAGGCTTCCTGGGGCACGGACTATCTCAGTTCCCCATCTGCAGCACAGGGAAGCTGTGGGGGGACTCTGGGTTCCTCCTGTGTAAAAATACACAAACCAGTGATTGCTCTTCTTCCTCACATCACACGGCTGCATTCTCTTTGCAGCCACCTACTACTGGGAGAGCTCAATGGCAGCAGTTGTTTCCTTGATAAGATTTTGTTTCAAGAGCTAAAAAACAATAGGATTTTCAGAGAAATTCAAGGACCAGAAGAGCTCCCTGCATCTTGCTACCAGAGCACATGATTTCAAGCAAACAATAACGCGTCCCATAGTTTATCCAGGAACAAAGCTCTCATTAAAGCTCTTTTTGTTTGGTATCCACAATGCTGCTTAGTTTGGCAGCTCCTTTGGGGTGATGCACTCTTCTGTTAGAGTACAAAAAGGCTGTTCAGCGTTGGCCAGTTTTAGAGGCTGGGATTGAGAGAATCTTCCGCTGAAGACTTACTGCTGGACTCTTTCCATATTGTGCTCCAAGGAGGTGAAATTCCCTGGATGTTGGCAGGTTGTCCTCTTGATTTGCAGGGAGCATTTTCTTGCAGTAAGTTACTACTCTGTGCAAATGATGCACCTTCTGCCCACATCTGTGGTGATGGGAGGCAATGGTGAATGTTGGGTGTCATAAAGAAATTGGGTCAGGAGAGACAAAGGGAGAGCAAGACCTGAAAGAGGGACCTAGAATAGCCCTGGCCTTGTCTAGTCAGGGAAGTGGCATTCCAAATTAAGCACTAGGAGGTTTGGCCATGGTTCTCCTGTGTGCTTTCCAAGCTCTGTCCTGCTCTGTGATCCTGTGTGCCCTGCACAGCTGGTGGGAAGCTGAGCTGAATCTTCCAGATTCAGTACACTTCTGCCCTGTTCCTGAGGGTAGATCTGTGAAAGCCCAAAGGACAGCAGGTTGCTTCAGGCTCACATAGACTCACACCACTGCTTTCAGTGAGTTGAGAAGCAAATCTCCGATAGAAGGAGCTTATAAAGGACAGATACGCTTTGCAAAGCTTTCGTATAAAGTAGTATAATGGAATTCCCTCCCAGTAACATCCATGTGGGAATGCTGGGCACTTCCAGCAGCCTAAAGCACTGAATTTCTGTTCCATAGCAAAGTTTGATGTATATTTTTTTGTCTGAATGAGAATCAAAACAGAAGAGCACTCAGTGTTTTTAAGATTACTTTGTGTGTGTGCATGCGGAAAAAGTTTGGGCCCGTTATGGTAAAATTCAGTTCCAAGCTGAAATTCCCATATTAGCCTTGTATTGAATGAACCTGATTTAAGATGTTATATTGTAAAATAATGAGTTGGGAAAAACCCAAGCCCTAAAACAACTCCCAAAAAAAACCCCAAACCAACAAGGTGAAAAGTTGTGTCAGAATGAGAAAGGGTTGCATTCACTCCACATGCATGAAGAGTTTCTTTTCTGGTGTAAAAACATTCACATGTTGCCCAAGTTCCCATTTCCCAGAGAAAGCTTTGGTTTTGATGAACGGACATGGCAGTGTTATTTTACTCCACATTGACTTTCTTCCTGTTAATAAATCAGTCCTATAATTTGAGACTCATACATAGATTTGTACTTTGTACAAATAAGTTATCACTGAAGTTCTTAGTTTCTCTTCAGCCTCATGGCAAACCATATCTGCTACCTAGAGTTATGTTTTGACAGTAGAATAGAAATACAGAAGAACATGTGCATGCCATGTACACAGTCAGTTCATTCAATAAATAGAAGAGTGCCATTCTTTTGTCTTAACTTTTCTAAGCACAGAAGAGTTCAGGGCTTTCAGGCACACAAAATGGAATAGAGACAAAACTATCCAGAGGGAAAAGTGTTACTGTGATGGAGAAAACAGCACATTTATTCAGCTAGCTTTGGAAATACACTGCGCCTCGTTCTTAATACCCTGTTCATGATTGCAGGTCTGTCAACTGGAATGCTGACAATTTAGCCCTGAACAAGTAACTGCCATTACATTGCAGAGCTTATATCTGATTATTTTGTAGGTAGCTAATAAAAAAGCCAGAACCTTCGTTGTTTGTAAACATTTTCGTTAACAGCAGTTCAGAGTTCATGCTTTTGTGTATAATTTATGGTTTATCCCCTTCCCTGCAGTACTTTATTTCCACCTGCCGCTAAGAGACAGGCCAGATGAGCAGTACTTCCAGCAAAAACATCACCTCGAGCAGGCTGGATTTATCAGGTTTAGCAGCTCAGTATCCCAAGTTCTTTACTCAATGTTCATTCCAAGCTTTTAGCTCAGAATGTATTTTTCTTTCCTAGCGTTGAGCTAGTGTCTACTTAGACCAGCCAAAGGCCAGCACTTACTTGTACACAGACCTAATCTGTTTGAGAAGCTCTTCCAAATAAAACAACAATTTGACACGAGCTTGTACTGCCAAGCTGGGGAGAAAAAAGCCCAGTTTGTCAAAGCAATTGTATTTTTATGTGGCCACAAGAACACTCTTTCAGTTCATATGATACTACCCTGGCAAACAAGCTCCAGTTGTCTTTGAGAACTGTGAAGGACCAGCAGAGCAGACTTGTGAGCAGACTGGTTTTTGTCAATGGGTGGATTCTGGTTTTCTCCTCTTTCACTGTGCAGCCAGACGATTTTTGAGAGGGGGAACGGGTATTTCTTCTGTTCTCTCTGTATCTTCCACACATGGACAGATGGATGAGCAGTTTCCAGTTTGCTACCTTCCTTTACCCCTCTCCCGCCTTTCTGCTTCATAACATTGGTTGTTTTCCCCTGGTTTTCACCTTGGTATAAATATTGCACTAAAGCAATGGATGGAACTGGCAGTTTCTGAGAGCAGATTCCCATCAAAGGTGTCAGAAATAAGTGATGTTTGGGGCCAGACCACTGCAAGCCTCTTGGAGGTATGATTTGTTTAGGCAGTAGGGTTTCATAATGTCAGCAGTGAATGATGCTTTGTGGAATAAGCGGAGCTAGGAAGGCAATATCACCAGTATCTGCCATTTATGTCTGTGGTCTTTCCAACACCCATCTTCCTTTATGGGCAAACAGGGGTTTCAGTCTTTTAACCACAAATGGATTTGGTGCCCATACTGTTCCGCATCTGCAGTGGAGCTTGTTGTGAGTAAACTGGGGATGTTTGCTGTTCAGGTCACTGAAAGCACACATATCATATTGAAGGGCATGAGGGAAGGTCGCGTCAGACCCTTTCCTTCTTCAGTGAATCCCTGCCAGCTCATAACTAGGAAGGTTTGTATCTGGACTGTGTCCCCATCTTGTTTGGTTTCCTTCAACAAATAGTTTCTTCCTTCCCAAGGTAGGTTCTGCTTGTTGATTTCAGATCAATTGGACAGCAACAAAATGAGGGGATACTTCTGTTGGGTTTTGTGCTGGTCTTGCATCTAACAAACCACTGGTTTTTTGCCTCTACAGATCCCTGTCGGTACTGAGGTCGAAGGGATGAATATCCTGGGACTGGTGCTGTTTGCTCTGGTTTTAGGAGTAGCACTGAAGAAGCTTGGCCATGAAGGGGAAGATCTGATTCGCTTCTTTAATTCATTCAATGAGGCAACTATGGTCGTGGTTTCCTGGATTATGTGGTAAGTGAGTGACTGCAGTGTATTATTATGCTTAGCTCAGGAATCTCACCATTTATCCATCTTTCCAGCTTTTTCCTACCAGATCCCTCATAAAACCAAAAGCAAATGTCATTGTGTCACATGGTGGGCTCTTTTCTTCTTGCTTGTGCCTTGTAATTAGTCACACATAGCTTAAGGTACCAGTCTGGAACACTTCAGAGGCTCTCCAGGTCTCCAGGACTCATTTTTGATTAATTAGTGGAAATGTGGGTTTCTGTTTCAAAGCAGCATAAGCCGATGGCTAGCTGCCATCATGTGCCTCAAGGCACTGACCTTGAATGAATACAGGAGATGGGAGCAAGTGAGGTATATGGTTATGTGAAGGCCAGGAGTGTTTGTGCTTGGAGTGCACTTGCAAATGCAGTGTGTAACTAAAATCATAGCTTCATGCCTTCATTTTTCTGTTGGTCAGAAGATTACTTTTACTGACCTGAAAGACATCCAAAGAGAAACCCTGTTGAGTGCATGAGTACAGAGCACCACCTCTCCACTTGCATCAATGGGTGATGGAGAACTTACATCCCTTTGTATAGAAGGGAGAAACAGTCTCCAGGGCTATGCTCTGAAACCGTAGTGCTGGCTATTGAGTGTTTTGTCATTGTTACCAGTAGAGCCTGAGTTACACAGCGGATTTTAAACCTCTGTTCCTCTTTTAAGATCTCCCTCATTTTCTTGGGTAAAGCAGGAATTAATGTTCCCAGCAGCAATCAACTGTTTGTGCTTGTTTCTCCAGAGATTCTTCTCTTTTCCATTTCACATCCCTGAGAGCAGATATTTCCTAAGGTTGATTGTTTATTTTGTCTCCTGCTATTAATGAGCAAATCCAGTATTTCACTTACTTCCCTGTAGTCCAGACACGTTTATAGGCTGAATGTTGCTCTGACCAGTCTCACAAAGCTTCTGGCACCAAGTAAAGTCTGTATGTTAGGAATTGGAGTGCACTGAACTTTCTCTCTAGGCAAGAAACCAGCAGTGGAGGAGGCAGGCACCTCTAGAGAGCAGTTCAGGCCACCTCAGCTAGGGTAGGACCAGCCTCCTGACTGGGTTTTCTGTCAGTTAGGGTGAATCTGGGCCTCGGAGCAGTATTATGGCTGGTTTTGTGCAGCTGGATGGGTCTGGGCTGCTCCTGTGAAACCAACAGTTCTAATGCCTCACACACAAAAATAGACACGTTCATAAGGACAGCTAGCTAACAAATCAACAGTGGGACATTCCTCACTCCCTTTCTAAAGCTGCTGGAAAAGCTATGAGCTTATCTTAGCAGAGGTATTTTTATTCCCTTCATTCTGCAGTTTTCATTCCTGCTATTTGCTTCCTTCTAAGAAGTAAAAAGGTTTTAACAAAGCACCTGATTTTACACAGGCAGATCTCTGTTAGTTGCTGTCATAAAGGATTGAAATATCCAAAGTCTCAAAGTAGCTTAAGTCTTTTGAGTGTAATTCCTTGGACACTGAATACTGATAAGAGGCAGTTCTTGTATTCAGCTGATTACAGTGCTAACGCTTGAAGCCAATCAGTTGGTGTATAATCCTTTACGTTGTGGATTATTGGGACCACAGCTGACTCTTAACACTGCAGTGCGCCGTAGCCCTTACTTGTTCTCTTTCCTTATTTATGGCTCTTGTGTTGTCCTAGTATTTATTCGAAGTCCGTAAGCTGCATGTACCTCCCAAAGGATACTTTGGAATGGGGGAAATCATCCTACCAATTAAAAAAGGCAGCTTAAGCTTGTATTCAGTCCCATGCAACAGCAGCACTTGGTCTCAACTTTAGTTCCCTCCTGTCCAGCCTCCCTCTTCAATGATAGGGATCCAGTCTCAGCTCTGAATCAGTGTTCATGTCTGCAGAGCTTGTGCAGAGCCAGGGCTTAGCTAGATCTGGCTGATTGGGGTGCTAAGAAGCGTGGTTCAAAGGCAGTATGTGCAGAACTGGCAGAGGCTACATGGGGATGGGTCAATAGGTTCCCTATGAGATTTGACCAAGGGAGGACAGAGGGAATGTGCCCACATGGGCCGTGAGGAGCTGTTCTCTGCTCATTGAGGGAGAAGCAGGCTTAGAAGGAGTGATGTGGGTAACCTTAAGGCTTGCCCCTTTCCAAACCTTAGCATGTTTGACCAAACCTTCTCAAGTTTTGTCCTGAGTCCACAGATCAGCTTTTCTGAACATGGGCAATGGATTGGAGGGAAGAGTGGGAGAAAACCCGTTCTTTATTCCTGTAATGTACAGGCAGATCTCCTGTAGTCATGTGTGTGCCTGGGGCAGGGTTCTGGGGAGCTGGGTGATCTTTTTGTGTTTCTCAACCTTAGAAGCAGAAATCTATGGAGCATGGACAGCATCAGCAGAGGGACTCAGACACAGGCTTCCCAAGCAGAACTCCAGAGGAGCTGACCCTGGCCGTGAAGTGATTCCTGCAGTTCATTTAGTAGCTGGGCTGCTGTAGGTGCAAGGGCAATTCCGTGTTTTCAGGGCTGTTCCCAGCTGCACTGCTGGGACCAGAGGTGTGGCTGTGGCCCACAGGTTGGCCCTACCCCTGGATCAGCTCCAAGCGCTCCTGACGAAGGGAACATCAAACAAATGCTGACGTCCTAAGACGTGGCATGTTTCTAGATAGGGGGCATGGGAATGTGTGTGTACGTGGCTGTTGGCTTGAGTGAAGCTCTGAAAACCTGGTCATTTTAACTTAGTCTTTGTAGGCATATAGCAGAGTTAATTGCTGTCTTTGGCACATGCATCCACAGCCTCTAGCTGAGCTCTCTGCTATGAGCATAGCTTTTTCATTCCTACACTAAATATGTTGTCACCCAGTATGTCTGCCATTGGAATGAGCTAACTTCATACTTCTGCTGGTAGTCACCATGTCTGTAAGATCCTATTCTTCCACCCCTTTCTGTGCTCCCATGACACTGCTTCTTTTTCTTTCCTACCATCTGCTGTCCCTTCAGCAGTGACTTTACCTTTAGGTCTTTTCCTGCCTTCCTCCCTGATGGACTAAAACTCCACACCAGTGTGTTGTGCTTATGGCTTCTGCCAGCATTTCTGCTTCCCACTTGGCTTCCTTCAGCACTCTCCTAGCTGAAACAGAGCTCTTTCAGTTTGACACTCTTCCAAGCAACAGTGTTAAGAGAAGCCTTCCAAATCTGCTTAACCTGAGTGTGTGATGAATAAGGTGCTACCCTTCACTAGAAGCAGCGTGTTCCTTAGGGGAATGCTATCTCCAGGACAAAAAATGGCATATTTTCCAAGACCTTTTTGTTTGTACTTGATGACAGGCACTATTTCTTTACACAGGTATGTACCTATTGGCATCATGTTCCTTATTGGGAGCAAGATTGTTGAAATGGAAGATATTGTGGTTCTGGTGACCAGTTTGGGAAAATACATCTTCGCCTCTATGCTGGGCCACTTCATCCATGGAGGAATCATTCTGCCAATTATTTATTTTGCATCCACACGTCAAAATCCGTATCGTTTTCTCTTGGGACTTATCACACCATTTGCCACTGCTTTTGCCACTTGCTCCAGGTGGGTTTCTGTGCTGCTTTGGGGATTATAGTCTGGTTATATTTGTCACTGGAAGCTGGTTACATCCCAACACCAAACTGTGTTGAGATTTAGGTGTGAATATTGTTCCTGAGATTGCAAAGAGATACTTGTGAACATAGAGGGTCTCACTACTGTCAGCAGCTGCCACACAGCACATACTGGTAAGTAGCTGTTGAAAACAGTTCCTCAAAGTATTAGGACTGTAGCGTGATGCTGAGTTGGAATTCTTTTGGGGAAAAGGCGAAAGAATTGGCCTTAAAAATGATCCTGCCAGCTCTCTTTTCAGTTTTAAGTAAAGTGAGAGTCAATGGTGAGGGACTTTGTCCTGAGAATTTCAGTTCTCCAAGTTCAGAAGGATCTGGAACAAGTTTAGACTAATTTTGCAGGAGCAAAGCAGATGACATGGTTTACTGTGAGGTGTCCCTGCCCATGGCAGGAGGGTTGGAACTGGATGATCTTAAGGTCCTTTCCAACGCTAACTATTCTATGATTCTATGATATATTAGCTAGTGTAAATGGACTTCATATTGTTGATGTCAAAGATTTGGCCTGATCAGCTCTCATTTGTCGTACCCAAGCTGTCAAGCATTTCATTTACACTTCTCTCAAGAGGCAAACTGTACAAAATCTTTTCAGGTCATCTCCAAAAGCAGATGCATGTCTGCCACAGGAGCTGAAGTACATCAAGTAGGAGAGGGTAACTCATAGCGCAAGAAATAAATGCAACAGTGTTTATTCTCTTTGTTCACTTCAGAAGGTACTCGTACAATGTTAACAGAGATTGCTGTTGTGTTTATTTTGGCATCTGTTGGTGTATTTTTGTGATTTGAAACTTGATCATTCCCCAGCCCTGTTAGGCTGCATTACTGTGTTAAGTCATGAGTTCTTGCTTCTGGGAGATTAGAGTTCTTATCAGCTATTTCTGGACGGAAGCAGATTATTAAATATCACTGCTCAAGACCAACAAGGCGGGTCCCTCATTGCTGTCATGTCAGAGAGGGACTGTTGAAATGGCATCGTTGCCTTGACAGCCCTGTCTGCAGCATGTTAGAAACATGAAAGCCATGAGACAGTGACTTCCCATTCAGTGCTCCCTGATGCTTTTGATGTTTGATTTTTCCCTGTTCTCTGTTTCTAGCTCAGCCACTCTCCCGTCAATGATCAAATGTATTGAGGAGAACAATGGAGTTGACAAGAGGATCAGCAGGTTTATCCTTCCTATCGGGGCAACTGTAAACATGGATGGAGCTGCTATTTTCCAGTGCATGGCAACTGTGTTTATTGCTCAGCTGAACAATGTGGACCTCAACGCTGGGCAAATCTTCACAATTCTGTAAGTTGCTTGCTATTGCAACCGCATCCTTCTGGCCCCCAGACACATTCAAGCCTGTGGTTTCTCTGTTAATAGCTAGCAGTTTGCATTCCACATCTCTGACCTAAAGCTGGTGAACTGCTATGAAACATAATTAGAGGGTGATTAAAGGATGGAGTCTTTCAAACTCGATAAGATTTGCCAGAATCTCGATACAATAAAAGGTGGAACCTGGAAGGGGTAGTTGAATTCCGAAACCGACTTTGAGCTGTTTAAAGCTGTTTCTCACATTAAATTCCTCTCCTTCCTTAAGTATTTCACTTCCCTGCCCCTCACTCACCATTAAGCTGCGTAATTGAGGCATGCTGCTCTACCCAGAAAGCTACCCCTGATTCCTCCTCTGGATGTCTTGGTAGATCCTCCTGCCACCTCCTCAGTTCCTTATGTGTTGATTTCATATGAAAGACTCTGCTCCTGCTTACCTCTGCCCTTCCTACCATGACGTCACTGCTTTGCCAGGTCAAACCCACTATCATTCCCTTCCTGGCTGCTTTGCTCCACTATCCCTCCGCCACCTCAGTCCTACCTCCTTCTCTAGGACTGTCTCCCTCACCATGTCCCATAACCCATAAAGTGTCATTCCCTTCATTTCCCTGCTCCTGAAATGAGGATCCTACAAGGAGTTCTAGCCCCTCACTGCTAAGAAGTCAGAGCTGTATCCACCAGATGCCTCTTAAGGCTGGTTCCTGGCATTTTTTACCCTCTGTGGCCAGGTTTTATTTCCTTCCTTATTGCATTTCTTGGTATATTATTTGTTTATCTAAGGCAGGGCTGGGACAGTATTTTCTTTGCAGATGGCTAAATTAGCCTTTCAGGTGTTCTTAGTGAATCAGGTCTTAACACAGGCCTGAGGATTATACAGTGATCGTCTAAGGAAAACTCGGCTGTAGACATCTGTACATGAAAAGGTGTGTGGTCCATGTCTGTACCACATGGACTGCAGGTTTCCAGCTTCTCATGCAGGGTCTGTGCTAGAATGCAAATGAGACAGAAAAGGGGCAGTACTCTGCATCTCAGGGTTTACCTTTATACACTTAGGGGCAGGAGATATAATGTACTTAGCATATTTGAAGTGATAGATGACTTGGAAATGGATATATTGGTAAGGCAGCAGGATCTGGTTGTGTTGTTTGGGTTTTTTTGCCTTTTTCTGAATGGGCAATCACCGTATTAAACACAGAGCCACTGCCTTGGTAGCTGCTGTGTTTGCCTGTTGAGCCACTGTGCTTTGCACCCATTACTTTGCATCAGCAGGCAGGAATTGATTTGCCTGGGAAGGAAATGATCTGCGGGTCCCATGCTGGAGGGCTTGTTTACAATTCCCACAGTGGGGAAGCGTGGGATGCATGCGTGGAAGAGGAGCTCCTGCTAACAGGGTGTGCAAATTGATTTGCAGTGTGACAGCTACTGCATCCAGTGTGGGTGCAGCCGGGATCCCAGCCGGAGGAGTTCTCACCATCGCCATCATCTTGGAGGCCATCGGACTTCCGACCAACGATCTCTCCTTGATATTAGCGGTGGACTGGATTGTGTAAGTACTTCAGGCCACACATATCTGCTGTTAATGATGTGTAGCTGGAAACATGGAGCTTTGTAGTCAAAATAGTGCGGTATAAAATAAAACCATACAATATATGGTTGCTTACAGGACAGGTAACTCTTGATAGATAATGGAAAAGGGGGTCCCTTCTCAATTAAAGCAGTATGCTGAAATCACAGAGTCACAGAATAGTTTGTGTTGGAAGGGACCTTAAAGCCCATCCAGTTCCAACCTCCTGCCATAGGCAGGAACACCTTCACTAGACCAGGTTGCTCCAAGCCCCATCCAACCTGGCCTTGCCAGTTTTGAAGCCCTCCAGTGAGTTAAATGTGGTTGCACACCCTGTTCTGCTTTTACGGTGGAGCCTTTGAGTTCGCAGTTCCTTATGCAGCTGGAACTGGATGGGCATTGCCAAACATTTCTCTGTGAGCACTTGGCAAAATCAAAACCTATTTCTTCCTGGTCTCAATTTCCTTAGGAAGATTGTTAAAAGTTGGTTCAGAAAGTGTTGGTATTGCTGGAAATCAGTTGGAAATTCGGGTGGAAAAGGAAATTGAGTCTGCATGGTGGTGGCAAGCTTTTTTTGTCACATGTGGGAAGCAGTCTCCATCAGAAGCGGTTGTCAGCTATTGTTTGAACTATTTTTATAGTCCAAAACTGGTCAAAGCAACAACCACAGCGACACAGAGAGGTGCCATCCATTGGCGGGGTAGGGACACAGAGGGTTTGTGACACTCATCACAGTGTCACAGCTGTAACATGCTGCTGGGAGTCACAAGTTTAATACACAGTATTGCCACCGTTCCTTTCCATCTTCTGGGAAACGGATAAAAGGTCAGGATTTTGCTCACCTCCTTCTCTTCTTTCCAAACCCCATTCCCTCTCCTTGAAACATGGGAGATCATCTCCTTGCCCAGCTCTGTTTGGAAGAGCTTATCTCACCACTTACTGTACTTGTTAAGGCTTACATGTACCTTCTGTGCCACCTAAATTAGATTAAGGAAAGCTTAGAAAAATAGTTTAAGTATTGGGGACCCAGCCACAAGTGTATGGTGAGTGTGAATGCCCCATGGGGATGATTTCTTCTATCTTAGATGAGCCCCATGGAAAAGGGTGTCTGCTTTTCCTTGAACAAGCCTGGCTGGCTGCTGTCCTTCAAATACCAGGAAATCAAACTGGAAGGATTCTCTGAGCACTCATGAATTGCAGCATGCTTGGAGTTTAAATGCTAGTGGAGTAAGCATGATCTGATAATTTAAACACATAATCTGCTTTCAAGCCATCTGGTTGAAGTTGGGCAGTGGGCTGAAATGACTGGTCAGTGTGGATCAAGTGATGTGAATCCCACTGGGGTCTTTTCCAGTTGGTGGGTTACTGGGCAGTTCCTGGTTTAGACTGTACATAATCCCTCTGCGTTGCTTTTTGGAGACACCAGCCTCTCTGTATAGGTGTGTACTTCCACAGCAGATGTGGAAATTGGGATGTCTGAGGACACTTGAATTCCAGAAGCTGGGGAAGGCGACAGCTCTCTTTCCCTTCCCACACCACATGTGTCTGTGGAGTATAATCGTATCCCTATGGCTTCATTAGGGCCATCAAATGCTATGGCTGTCACCTCTTGGGGATCAGCCCCCTCCAAAGGACAGGAGACACAGGCAAAGCAGTGGATAGCCATTTGTATCCCATCTTCCTAAGGGATGTACTAGCTGTGATTTCCACAAGTGCTCGGAGGCAAGAGTGAAACCCTTTCCCTTCCTTTCACTCTGGCTTCCCTCAGCCTGTGTGTGTGCTGGCTGCCTTCGTTTCAAAATGTGTAGCATCCCTCTGTGGTCAGCAGTGTTGTAATCAAGGAACTCAGCCTTGTGGTAACAAAAGGGGAAAGGAGGGAGGGAGGGAGAGTCCCATGTCTTGTTTTAATGCCAGCTGTGTGATCACCAGAAAGGACCACAGTTACACGTTGAGCACATGTTGGAGTTAGGCTCCAGAATGACCAACAGAAGTCTCAGAAGGCACGTGAAGAAGTTGTTCTTCATGACCCATAAACTGGCTCCGTTAGACTCCAGGACACAGTAGTTTTGTGACATAGGACCAAAGCTGCTACTGGCAAGAAATCCAGAGAACGCAGTCATTCTGCCTGCTCCTCTTCAGTAGCTGTTTGGGTTAAGGTACAAATCTCTATAGTTAAAAAGAGAGCTGGGTGCTCTGAGTCACCTTCTGGATAAGCCCAAATTAAGTTCCTGCTCTGAACTTGCATTTGAAAGCTGCTCACCTGGGGAAGGGGAAGAGGAAGGAGATGGGCTGGGAAAAGTGGGATGCCTGAGAAAGAGTAGTACCATTGCTGCAACCCACTGAGAGACCAGAACCAGCTGATAGTAACAGTTGGGCTGACCTTAAACCAGCTTTGGTGCACAGTTTTGGTTCTGAGATGGTGAGGATACTTCTGTGGCAAATACCTGTTGTAACAACCTCTCCTTTATGTAGCTCCACTGAAGCCAGTGGATCAGCAGGGCTGAATCCGCTCCCTCCCCTTCTTGTGTTGTAACTCTCTTAAGCTAAAAGCCTGCTGCTTTGTTTTTTGTTTCTGATCTTAACCAGGGACCGAACCACTACAGTTGTGAATGTGGAAGGGGATGCCCTGGGAGCAGGCATCCTCAATTACCTGAATGAAAAGGAAAAGAAAGAGAAAGAGCAGGAGCTAAAGGAAGTCAACGTAGAAGCAGTTGCTAACAGCAAGTCTGAAACGGAAACATCGCCTTTGGTAACCCACAAAAACCAAGTCTCCAACACGAGCAGTACAGCAGACCCTGAATCCAAGGAATCAGTATTGTGATGAGGCCGTTCGTCAACACGTGTCCTAAAGGTGGACCAGGGACTTGCTAACGCACCTAGACCTTTGCAGTGCTAACAAGGGCTGGATATTATGTACAGTCTTGTGAAAAAGTACCTCGGAGCCGGGGAAATGGTGCGAGGGAGGGAATTTTAGACGGGATCAATAAAGGGATAAATAGAGCTCCCTTCCTTTTCCTCCAGCAGAGAGAGACCGAGAGGGAGACGCTGGTTTATCAGCAACGTGCTTTTAACCCCCCACCCCCCCCTCCTCTTTTCCCTTTCTCCCTCGGTTTGAGCTGAAAACTGATTACAGGTTGCTTATCGACTCCAGCACAATTTCACCCCTTCCAGCATAGATCTTGGAGGGGTTTATATCGCATCAATTATTTATCATATTTTATAAATCCAGCAGCTCTACAGCTTTTTGCCCCCGAGGAGGGCGCGGGCGGCGATTGGCGCCGCCGGAGCCACGTGCCCGCGCGTCACCGGGCCGGGAGGAAAAAGGCTCCTTTTGGTGTAAATCTGGACTCTAATTCCGTAATATATCACGGTACCTCGTAAAACCGACACTAAAACGTCCCGACCTACAAATCACCCGGCCAAATTATGAGTTCATTGTATTATGCGAATGCTTTATTTTCTAAATATCAAGCCGCAAGTTCGGTTTTCCCATCCGGAGTCTTTCCCGAGCAAACTTCTTGCGCTTTCGCCTCCAACACCCAGCGAACGGGGTATGGGGCCGGATCCACGCCTCCCTTCGCCGCCTCCATGCCCGGGCTGTACTCCAGCGGCAGCGCCGTGCACCCCCAGCCCCCCAGCATGTATTCCTCCGGTTACGGCCTGGAGCCCGGCTCCTTCAACATGCACTGTTCCCCTTTCGAGCAAAACCTCTCCATGATGTGCCCGGGAGATGCCTCCAAGCAGAACTGCAGCAAAACGGACCAGAGGGACTCAGATTTGCAAAGCGACAGTAACTTCCGCATCTACCCCTGGATGAGGAGCACAGGTAAGCCCCAGCCCCCCTAAAGAAAGGAGCCCGGGGGGAGGGGGAGAGTGTAAATTATTTGATGGCG
>JANHGB010017923.1:0-16520 GCA_026283785.1 Coracopsis vasa | reverse complement strand
AGAGAGCTTCCCAGGCAGAGGTGGGCAAGAAGGCTGAGACCCCAGTGTTTTCCAGAAGAGAACATGGCAGGGCCTCAGGTCAGGGATTTAGGAGTCGACACAAGGTGCTCAGAGAAGGCAGATTCACTCATCTGACTCTCAAGGGTGTCTCGAGAAGTATGGACTTCCTTGGCTGTAGGCAATGGAGCAGACTCTGCCTAAGCTCCCTTTCTCTGGGTGCTTTTTATTGCTACTGCATGGAACTAAATAGATGGGAATTAAGTGGATTCTTATGTGTGTTCCCTGTTCACTGCAGATTCCTAAAGGACAGTTTTAGTCTCTGTGGTGGATAAATAGCACTGATCCTCTGAGTCCTGCAACTGAAGGCCCTGTCTGAGTGCCAGAGGAATGGGTCTGCGTGCCAGGAGAGGTAAAAGCACAAGGTCTGGCACTGGAGATCGCTTGGAGGGGAGGAGGCAGGAAGGATGTAAGTGTGTATTTAGGCCAGCTTCAAGGAAAGCTGCAAAGAGGCATTGGCATTTCTATACAGGCATTTACATGTAGAGGGGTTTTAATTTCTTAGTTAAAAACACCACGTTCAGACTGAGTAAAAGTTGACTTTTCCTCACAGTTACTCAGTTTCAGTCCTCTTTGTCATGTCTCTGGCTGTGCAGCTCCTGTGGCCTCCCACAGCTGTCAAACTTGAGCGCTAGGTGTAGGGAAACCATAGGAAGCACTCACTTCCACCCTTTCTCTTTTCTGTGAGGCAGCTTTTTTTACAGCCATTGTGAATGTGTCCAGAAGTAGCTGAGAACTTGGAAGGCCACTCTGCATTTCCTCCTCCTTTTGCAGGTCAGCTTCAGCTTCCCCTTCAGTAAGTGGATGTTACTGGTATTTACATAGAGCCAAAGAGTCAACAGATGAGAGTTATTGGAATGGAGAGAAAAGGGGGCCTTTGTATCTTTTTGTTGCAGAGCTTGGTGGGTATGAGCTTTGCCTATTGTACTGAGGCCACATGAAGAACCTGACTGTGGAGGAGAACTTCAACACCAGAGGAGGTTTCTGCCTGGGTCCCCATGCTGCTCAGTTTAACAAGGCATGCTGGCTTTTGGCAGGTTTCCTACTGGCTGCCACTCCACACCACTGTCTCTCATTAGGTAGGATGTTTTTAGGCACTGGGTTGAATTTACTTCCATCCCGTACAGACCTGGTGGTGGTCTGCTTTTACACACTCCAATTTACAGAGCTAGCACCAAGCTACTAAATTATTAAGTTGGGGTTTTAATAGAAACCCCTGTGTAGGCTTAAATTGTTTCTACTCTATTTGGAGTTTCCTGCTCTGCTGGTTTTTATTTTGTCCCATGCATGAAAGCGTGGAGGGAGGAATTCACAGGAAAGCACAGAGGCAAAGAGGAAGAAATCTGCCTGAGAGCACTAGAAAGTACAGACGAAATAAGAGGTCAGTTGGTGCTGTATCCAGCTCTGATGGAAGTGATAGGCAGAAAAAAATGCCTTCTAAATCCCCATGACAGTTGAGCGGAAACTTGTGTGTTTGTTTTCAGTGCTGTTTGTAACTTAGGGTTCTCAATAAAATATTTTCTTGCCGGACTATTTTTGACTTGAACTCTTCCCCAGGGCTTGAAAGGGAGCAAACACAGCTCCTCCAGCTTTTCCCCCAGTGCTAAACCCTGCTGCTGCCAGTGGCATGGCAGTGCTCTGCTTGGTGGAGCTTCCCTGCTCAGTGGGGGATGTCCCTTCCAGCTTTGCATCCTTTCCACCCAATCCTTCCCTTGCTGCAGCCTCTCCTCTGCAGCCCTGCACCACTGCACACTGGGTCAGGATTACACTTGCTGATTAAGTACGAAGTAAGTCAGATCTGGTCAGCCCAGCATGGTTTTTAGCACTGCACTGATAAAGTGGTGTTGTCTCTGATGCTGTACAGTTGCTGTCCTCCACCAAATGGTTTGACTCTGCTAGTGAGGGATGTTTTTTGACCTGGGCTTCCTGGTAGACTAGGAGCTCTCAGCACAGCTTCCCTGAGGCTGCTTCATCACAAGCCGTGACCTCCTTCCTCTGGAGGTAATTGGATGGCAGAGGTTCAGAAAAACAGTGGTAAGAGGCAACTGGTCAGTGTGTGTCCACTCCTGCTCTTATCTTGGCAGCCACTATGGGCAAGCACCAAGTCCCAGGTGAGGGGACTGCTTTCCATGGGGACAGAGTATGTTTGCAGGATGCGTGCTCACTGTTCAATTTGAACAGCCAGCATACTGAAGTAACTGCGGTTGTCGAGCACAGCTACAGTGAGCCAGAGCACCCAAGCTTCGGGTGTGCACTTGAGGGCTTGGAGCAGTCCTGTTACCGAGCACTCTGTAAGACATAGTATGTCTCACAGTGAGTAGAACAGCTGAAACAGTCTGACCTGGCTCATGTGCATACAGTGCTGTCCTGTCTGGGGTTTGCAGATCTGTCTGTAGAGAAAGTTGGGCTGTGAATTATAAAGGCTACCTTCATCACCCAATGGCAGGAATAGCACTGCAGTTCCTGTCATTGTAACCATGCTCCAGCCATGTTTGGGTACTTACTGTGTTTAATTGCATGGCTGATTTACTTAATGTCTCTCCTGGGGTCACTCATAACACTTCTATTTTTAGGATTCGGGGAAATTAGGGATGCTAGTAATCCATTGTGGTTCTCTCTCAAGGCAGGAGTTTTCCAGGTGATAATGGTAATAACAGCTGTGGCTCAGTTGCAGAGCAGCCTTGCTAAGCTGATGAAATTAGGTCTGGCAAGTATGGTAGAGCTTAACACTTGCAAATGAACAGTCTCCACTGAAAATATACTACGGGTGTAGGCAGAGGCTATGAGCTCCCTGGGTTTGGATAACTTGGAGAATATGCAGATGGTTTATTTGGGAAATCCCTGGCAGTGCCTGTTGGCTTTCAGCCCTGTGAATACAGAATTTCCTCAGTGTTTGGATGTAGAACTCAGGTGGTCATTTGTCCTCCCTAGTATTCAGCTGTGAATTATCCCATTTCATGACAAACTCGTTATGTACCTACAGAGGAACTCCTTTCTACCTGGCTGGTATCTCCTGTAGGGTATTTAAGGTGCTTCTCAGATGCTCTTAGGAAAGATGCTTTTTAGAAGGGCCTGTGCTAACAGTTGGCCTAATGTGCCTCGCTCTGCTTGTTGTTTTTAAACAGATGGACTGCTCCGTGGAAACCCTTTATGGCTTCATGCAGGAGCGCCAGAAGAAGTATGCCAAGTATGCAGAGCAGATCCAGAAGGTCAATGAAATGTCTGCCATCCTCCGCCGTATACAGATGGGCATCGACCAGACGATCCCGCTGATGGAGCGGCTGAACAGCATGCTGCCAGAGAGCGAGAGGCTGGAGCCCTTCAGCATGAAACCCGACCGGGAGCTGAAGTCTTAGCTGATCCGTCAGGCTCCCGTTGTCCTCCTCACCTTCCAGGCTCCAGTGTTCAGCACAGACGCACTTCAACGGGCTGGATGGCAGATGTTTGGGGCGCATGGCACTGCTGCCGGACTCTCTGGCAGGGCATCGGAGGAAGAGCAGCGCCAGCTGCCAGAACTGCACAGCCAGGAATGCAGGAGCCCCCCAGCCCTGTCGTCTGGAGAAGATGATTTACCATCCCTTCATCTCCCTCCTCTCGCCCTCCTGTCTCCTCCCCTACTGCCACCCGGTTCCATTGCTGTGATGAGATGGGGGTTTACAGAGGAGGAGTTTTCTTTCACCTGATTATTTTTTTTTTACTAGAAGAATTCAAAGGGACACAGGGTGTGACAAACACTCTGACATGGGTTTTGTGCCACTGGGGTTTAGACCATTAGATGGCTGGCAGGTATTTTTGGTATCCCCTGGCCTAGGAAATGTGTGTGTGTGTTATAGGTGAAAGTACAGGAGCTGGGGACTGGCTTATTAAGATCTGCCTATTATCATAATTAACATGGCTTGCATGGCAGGGGTTTGGCATGTCCTCCTCAAGGCTTCTGGTTTTATGGGCTCATTAATTTATGAGGCTGTAAAGGAATAACTGTTACAGATATGTATGTCTGTTAATGTTAAGCAAGCCTTAGTTTTCCTCTTCCCCTTGCCCTAGTAATGTCCCTGTGCCCCAGCTGGTGGCATTTTGTGTTCCTCACCTTGCACAGTGGTTCTGACAGGCACTGGCACTGACCTGCTCATTTTGCATCCAAAGTTGGACACAAGGTGTCTCTCTTTATTTTTGTTGGGACACTTGAGTTGTCTTGGTGCTGTCTTTTCTACCAGAGGGATGCAGTTGTTTACCTTCAAGTGTATAGAGTTGGAAGGAGGAGACATAAGAAGGCCTTTTGGCCCTTGCTTTGGCTCAGCTGCTGTTACCCTGAGAGCTTGCCCGGGCATGGTGTTTACGACTGAAACCACCTTGCCCTTTGGGACTGCGCTCAGCAAACTGCTCCAGAGGCAACAGAGTGTTCTTCCCTTCTCCCAGGATGAGGGCCCTGAAGGAAGGAAGGCAGGCAGTGTGTCCATGCCGCCTAGGTGCTGGGCTGGCCTGTAGGAGACAGGATGATTGCCAAGCTTGCCACTGGTGTGCTGGCTGCAGGTGATTTGCAGCACCTTTCTGAGCTTTGGAGGGTAAAAATACTTGCTGTAAAATACTGCTGTAAAAATACTTGCAGCTCTAGAAATGGGGTTTAACAGCCTGTGTCATCATTGCGTGGCAGCTCTTGTCTGCAGCAGAAAGAGCATGTAACCAGAAGGGTGGAGCCCTTGGTTTGCTGGGTCAAGGACAGGTTTGTGTGTGTTAGTGTTAGTCCTGGAATACTATTGCTGGTGAGAGGCAAAAGCATGCCCAAGAACCCCTTGTATGGTTGGGTGTATGTCAGGAGCACAGTTCCAGCAGTGAGGGCAGCCCTATTTCTGAGTCAGTGACAGTCCATCTTCTAGTACAACACAAGACGAGGTGATTGCCAAAGGTGACTTGCTTCAATACCTCTTAGTGCTTAAGAGTACTTAGCAGCAAAAGATTGTCTCTAGGCATTTGGGAGTAAGAGCGTAGTAAGTTTTTGATGGTATTAATTATTGCCTGGTGGCAGGAAGCAACAGGCTGTTCTTTAGTTGCATTCCTAAAGTCCATGTAGCCTGGAGTGGATTTCTGGGATGCAGACTGCAGGCAACTGAGGTACATATCTGAACCATAGTAGTAATTGAACCTCAGGGCGTGCTGCGCACTGTCTGAAAGCAGAGTCTCGTAGAAATAGATCCCCCTGGAATGATGCTCTGGGAAGAGTAACTGACTGTGTCAGAGAGGCTAAGGAACTTGGCAGGAGATTTTCTAGTAAAGGCAGCAGAGTGGGCCTTCTTGTTTGCTGCCTCCACCCTGGAGTTGTTACACAGGCGTGTATACATAGACGTGTGCTGTATGTTGCACAGGATAGAACATGGGATCCTTGCTCACGCGTACTGCAGTATTTCACACTTGGTTTGTTAAAAGCTTACATGAGACTTAACAACCCAAGAAAACCTGCTCGTCATGGCCATGCCCATGCAGGTCCTCATTGTCCGTCATGGAGCAGCCTCTGCCTCCTGCCGTCAGACACACCAGAATATTCAGCAGCTTTAAATAGCAGCTGCAGGCGGTTTTTTCCTCCTCGTCCAAATGATGCTGTCTGGAAGTTTAGAATGTGCGACATTCACCCGTCTGCCAGGCGGGATCGTGGATATCCCACACCCTGCTGTGCTAGAAGCCTATACTGGTGGGAAGATCCCGATATTGGATCTCGAGGCAGGGGTTAGGCTGCAATGCTCTCTCCTGTAAAGCTTGTACACATTTGGCCTCATGCTATTAAGTATCAGATCAAAGCATTGTGGTGCTAATGACAGCAAGGTAATTGTATTCCCGTCTGAAGGCTGCAGGTGCGAAGGCTGCAAATCAGTTCCTTCCTCTTTTGCTATAGAGCACCTAGGCACTGGGCTGATAATGGGAGAAAGCACTTGTTCCTATGAACACTGGCCTGCAAGCTTGTGGATGTGCTACTAGGCTGCCCAGCTAAAACTTTCTGCACAGCAAGGGTAGGTTGTGAACAACATGATAGATTAACTAGAAAGAAATCGGGTAGAGCTGAAATGTGAAGGCCAATCTCTTCTGAAGCACACAGGTCATCACCTTCATTCCACAGGCGATAGTCTCTTGTATTGGGTACTTGAAGAGAGCGTGCACCCTCTAATTGTTCTCAAACCATGGTTTACAGTTTTATTTAAAACATTGTCTGTGGCTGCATTAACTCTAAGTCTTTGGCCCTCCCACTGAGGGGAAGACATTTCCTGCCATGTCCTTTTGAGCTGCTGTTTGTTGCTTGGCTGCTCCTTGTTTGCTTTGCTCTGCACGCTGCTTTCAGATTCATCTCGGAGGCAGGCGATGCTCAAGGTGAAGCTGTTGCTTTGCTCCCTTTCTTGCTGTTTAGCAGGAGATTTGAGCTGTGACTGTAATTACCTTTCTGCTTATGAATTTCCTTTGCTAAGCCAAATGCACTTGGAGAAGGCCTCAGGTATCTCTCATGAATGTACTAGCTGTTATTTCTCCCATGAAGTTAGTGCTATAAACAGAGAATAATCTGGTGTGCTCCACTGAAAACAAACATCTCTGCCCGGTTCTGCTTTTGGAGGTGGTGTGTGGTACAGGTACAGGCTAAGCTTCTTGGTATGCCATCTTCTGAGAAGCTGGAGAACAGGGCGAGTCTCTGGGTCTGTTGTTCCCTGCTGGCCTGATCTGCTTTGGTTCCTCCCCTGACGCTGCTGTTGTGACCCCTGCTGTGTGCTGCCACTGGTGCTTGTTGTGTCCTACACTGGTCAGTGTGCTACAGGCACAGGTTTGTTGTGTTGTTTCCATTGTTTTTGTAATTTAATGCATTGACAGGGTGCTAATGTGCCAACCTACCTGCAGGGCAATTTCTGTGAAGATCTGTTGAAGGGGACAGAAAATAATGTGGGGTTTGGGTTTTTTTTTAATATATGTATTTAAAATTAAATATATTTAAATATATTTGAATATTTAAAGTGTATTTTCCACTCCTCTAAGCTTTTACACAGAAAGAGTAGAAATACATGTTTTCACAGGCCCAGTCACTGCATGAGCCAGCTCCTCTCTCAGACTGTGTGCCACTGGTTTCCTGAGGTACTAGGGTGATATGTCTCCCATTCCCAAGCTGCCAGGGTGTATTTTGATCTCCAGCCTTTGGCTGAGCAGTCCTTGGTTGATGGGTGGTTATCCTGTTCACAGACTTGCTCTGCTTCCAGCTTCCTACATGCAGCATGTTCCCCAGCTCCAGCATTAAAACGTTTGGGATTGCTCTCTTCCAAGTGTGTTGTTTCTCCAATTGCCTCACTTGTTCATTTACAGCCCACCACTTCTTGCTGTGATGTCTATGGGCACTACACACTGTTTAGCGTGGTAGGTCATAGTTCAAGTGCTTTGCATACAGGTCTGGTTCCGGCTGCCCTGGGGTTGCCTCTGCCCTGGGGCTGTAAGGAAACCTGTGTCCCAGAATGAAAGTAAATGTTGGGATTTATTTTGATGCTGTTGGAATTCTGCTTGGCACTGATGTCCAGTTTAAATAAATGATGTGTGCAGCGATGCTTGTACCTCGCCAGCAGTGGGACAGTAGTTCAGCTGACTGCCTGCCTTTTCTGTGCTGGTAGCCTCGTGGAAGTAAAGAAGAGGGTCTGAGACTGATGGATTCAGACACTTGGGTAAGATTGAAGCTTTCCTGTGCAAAGTACTTGCGGTGTGGGGCACTCCCTGCCTGTGTTGTTAGGGCACTTGGACCTTGCCTGCACCCAACAGCTTTCCTAACACTCAGTACGAAGGCTAAATGTGAGCAGCAAAGTATTGCTCATTTCTTACCCCCTCCCCCTTATATTCCTGTCAGAAAGAGACCATGTCCTCACAGATGCTTTACATGAGCATTTTTGCAGAAGGACATGGAGCTGGGTGTCCCTGAGCAGGCCTCTGCCAGCTCCTCATCTCCAACTGATTGTTCATCCATCACTGAATGGGTCAGTTTGCACTTTCAGCCTCTTTTCAACTGGTCTGTGGTACTTCTCAGGGGGCTTTTGCCTTGCTTTCAGTAGCTACTGTGAAGTTTTAACTTCTTCATAATGTGAGTCTGCACGGGACAGCCTGATGCCCAGCAAGGTGACACGGAAGGGAGAACAGCTCTGATGATGTATTATGAACACTGTTATTCTACCTGAATTTCCAGCTGTGGTCTTCTGTGTATACTATAGTAGTGATACTGTATTATAATGCTGTAATGTCTGAATGTGCTACAAAGGCTCTACTTTTATCTCAGAAACTTTTAACAAGTGCAGGGTAGCCAGGAGTTCAGTCTGGGTTACAATGTAGGTGAGTTTGGCTGGATCTCAGTAATTTCAGGTTTGAAGAGTGGCACTAACAGCCTTATTAGGAGCCCAGTGCCTTCCCCAGGAGAAGCGCCAGCCACAGCTCTGGCCTTTGCCACCACCATGTTCTGGTAGAAATCAATTTATAACTTGTGCTGTCAGCCAAAGCATAGTGAGCAGCTGGCTGATGAACGCAGAGTTAGTACAAACAGCAGTTCATGGAATTACAGCAGTCCTACTCTCACACCTCTCAGCCCCTCAAAAGTGGGGCTGCCTGATCCATGCTGGGGGAGGCTTGACCTGTTTTCAGTCCATTTCCCCCTAGGAATGTAACTGTGATGGTTACATCAAGAGCCCAGTGACCTCAGGGACCTCTTCCCAGTAACGCCAGTCAGTGAAATGAAAATGAGATATTGATAACATCTATGAGACACATTCCAGTTGCCTCTCAGGTTTTGACTGGAGATGGAGTTAGACTGTCTCTTCCGAGAGCTGTCTGCTGGCAGAGGCAAGGGCAGAGGGATGGAGGGAACAAGAGCAGAGCAAGTCATGCAAAGCAGGCAAAAGAAGGAGTGGTGAAAGCTGAAGAGCATGCCTTAGAAGACAGAACTTGAGGGAACAAACACAGCTAGTCTGACCTACTTGGGATCAAAGCTGACTTTGGAATAGGGTGAGGGAAGCTTGAGAAGGTAAATCTTAGAAGACTGCCAAGTCAACCTGTTCTGTAGACTAACAAGCTGATATCACTTAAGGTCTAGTATTGCACATGCAACAAGGGGCATACTCCTCCCCCAGCAACCAGAAGTCGCTCTGAATGCTTCAGGACTGGCAGAATCAGTCAAAACAAGTCTTTAAACAAGGAATTAATTTTTTCTTCAAGTAAGAAGTATGGAAGGCAAGGAAAAAAACATGGGATTCACTCTAGGTAACTTAATTTGAAATACTTGCTCAGAAAGACTAGCCCAGCTGCACTGGGAACAGTTCGCTCACAGCAGTATGAGGCACTGTAGGGTGTTAATGCAAAGAAGTACTATTGTTTGGGTGAGCAGAAGAGGTGGAGTAAGCAGGAACAGGTAAGAGGCCTACACTGTTCTTGTGCTGTAAAATCGCCACTGCTTGCAACAAGCGGTCCGAAGCCACCCAACCTGTGTCATTCATTAACAGGCTGATAGCCACGGAGGGTACGTACAGTAAGGACAAGCCCCCTGCTTGACCTGGGTGCCGGGGAGCAGGTTGTACTGCAGGCAGGTAATGCACACTCCACAGCCAGAGGCACACAGGCTCCTTCCTCAGCCATTCTGTATAAACAGGTACCATTTCTGATTTTATTTCATCATAACATACAGGTAATGCTCATGACACAACAAGATGAGAAACTCACATTGCTCTGAACCATTTAAACAGCCTGCCATACACCAAAGAACATTATATTCATACTGAACATGTACACATTTTCCCCCTCACATCCTCCACTTCGCCTTCCAAACTTCTACAAACCATTTCCAGCATTGTTCAGGTACAGGACACGAGTTCAGACAGGAGACAGGGCACCACCCCGGGCAGGACATGGGGTTAAGGCTTCCTCCTACAGGAACCCCTCCCCTAGCACTACTGAGCCTACAGTTCTGATTCATTCGGTGACTGTAGCCTATTGGAAATCATGAGGAGCCACAAGACCAGATTTTGGTTCCTCAGGAGGTGATTAACCAAACAAAACCCAACCATATGTATCTGTACAGAGAGAAGGGGAGAACACACATGTGCGAAGGAACACAAATGACAGGAAGGTTCTGTTTCTGCCTCTAGGGATTGATTTGTGTTAGTCCCCCATTAACTGATTTGAATCGAAGACACAGGCTTTCACTGAAATCTGACTGAGAGGAGCACTGCTAAACTGTTTACATAGGTATGTATACACACGCTGGAGTGTGTGTATATGCTGCAAATGGTTGTAATGTAATTGCTTTCACTTGATACATAAACAGAGACAAGTGGCAGTATGTTTAATGAATAACCACAATCTGACATCCTTTCCAGCATGGTGTCAACCTACACTTTGCCTGCACTACCCCTTCTTCCAGCATCTCACACAGCCGGCATGAACACAGCCTCTGGGTTCAGTTATTCCTGGTGCTGCCTCTCTGTGCCTTTTGCACTTTTCAGGATCAAGTTAATTAAGACTGTAGCTTCCAGTGCTATTTTCAACAGTCCGCTGTAGGAAATTAAAGTCGCATCCTAGCCACAAAACAAAACAATGACAAAATCTTCTGCACTTTTCAATAGAGTAAAACCTGAGATTTGAGTCACAAACTAGCTAAACTTACAGTAAAAAACCAAACATAACCCAAGCTGCTGACTTGAATTAGGGCTTCAGTTTGCTGCTGAGAATTTCTTTCTAAAGCTGTTGGCCAGGGGTAAATATTTATTACACGTGAATTACAATTTTCAGCTGCCTGCATTGAAACGGGACAAAACAATATTGTTCCCCCCGAAACACATGTTCTGAGGGGTAAGATAACTCATGTGCAGCTCCCATGGGAGCAGGAAGGATGAAGGTTTATGCTGTGCTTCTGGTATCACCCATTGCTGACTGTACATCAGCTTGAGTCATGGCACTGCATGAAGGGTGAGCAGGAGGGAGGCAGCTGGTTTGCTGTCAGAAGCAACACAAGAAGGGCTGTGCCTAATCTTGCATGAACCACGTGTTTCCTTGGGAGGTGAGGACATGGTACCAGCCAGCAGCAGCCAAATCACATGTCAGCGCAGTGGGAAACCAAGACCCTGCACTGGGATGGAGGTCAAGAGCCAGGACTGAGTTCCTTGCAGCTGCTAGTGCGGGAGGTAAGCAGGCGTCCCACTGAAGCTGTCTCTTCCCAAACCCCCTCTCCTTCACTCCACACTAAGAGATGGGATGCTGGAATAATTCCCTTTCTGCTTCCCTTGGACAGGCAGCCAGGTTTCTCAGATGAAGTCAGCACAACTGAAGAGAAGCTTCTATCTCCAAGTCCCCATCCATGTTAGGATGGGAAAAACCAACCACCTGCATTGCCTCCAACCCATGCGTGACTGGGACCACGTATGAAGAGCAGTTCCTTAATGGTACTGCTCAACTAAGGACAAAAGCCCACCCCAACTCAATTTCAACTTTCAAAAAAAAAAAGCCAGGAAAAAAGCCTTTGAAAGCCATCTATGGAATTGTCAGCGGGCAAGAAAAGGATGTTGCGGTATTGTACGGGCCACTTCTCTTGCGCATAACCCTAAGCATTAACCACTCCATTACAGCTCGGAAGCCAAAGCAGCTGCCCCTCTCCCAGAAGCCAGCTTAATATCAAAAATACAAATACTGTTTTATTTTATGTTTCAAAAGACTGGGGGAAACAGTCATAGGCAAGGATGGTTCAATCACTGATTTTGGGAATTGTGCTGAACCAACGGAAACACTTGTGCGTAGACAGCTTTCGGAGACAAAAGAGAAAAGAAAATCAAATGTGGCCAGTCAGTACTTGTTCACATTGCTTATGAACTGACCACCAGCATCTGGCAGCCATAAAGCCCTAGTTTATATGAATGTCTGAGGTACTGGGTTTGTTTTTATCTGAAGCAGCTCTCTAGCAAATCACCTAAAGCCTATCCATTAGAACAATAGTTACACCAGTATTTACAGTGGTCTGAACCGTGTGTCCAGACGAGCCATGCTGTAACCAGTCCCTACGTCCTTTGGAATCGCTCCCCGCCTCCTTTCTTACAGGAAAAAGGTCTCCCTCCAGAGGTTGGCTCAGTGTCAGGGCTAAGGTGCACTGGTGAGGGCATGGGGCATGAGGAGGGGAGAACAAAAACTAGCTTTGATGGGGAGGAGGGTGTTTCAGTGGAACCAGCGCAAGGGTTTGATACGGAGGAGCTTCCTTTTTAAAGGCCACTGAAAGGATGTGCAATCCATTGCATATCATTGCTTTCTCTGTCAGGGACAGGTCTTTGAAATGTTCTGCCCTTCTCCAGGAAGGAGGAGGAGGAAAACCCAGCGGTACACTTGGTCTCCTCGGGCAAACTTGTCACTTCTTTGCCGTACTTATCTAGTCCCTGTGTTCACGCTGGAGCATTCACTCGCATTCCTTCCCTCCCCACCTGCCTTCTGCACAGAGTTTGTTCTTTTCAGATTTACAGGGACCACTCAAACGCTGGGGGAGCAGCCTGGAGGGGGAAGCAACTCCGACACAGTCACATGAGCCTGCTGCCCTCAAGACACTTCAATGATCTCCATGCTGCCCGAAAAGCTCGACTGACTGCCTACTTTGCCCAGTTCTTCTCTGGATCTGTTGTCTGACATGATGCTCTCCCCAAACTCCATCTGGCAGCTTCTCCGCTTAAACTGCTTCTCGAAAGAGCTTTCCTCGTGCCAGCTCCGCCTGGAGTCACCGCGATCACCCTGCTTTGCCCTCCTGCGCACAGCACAGGCTTGGTCACAGCCCGTGGGCAGCTGACTGCAGCTGTAGGTAGAGTACGCAGCGCTGTTCCCATAGATGGCAGAGGCAGAGTAGAAATGCGAGGACTCGGCTGCAAAATACCAGCTGTTGGTAAGGGACGTAGCCGATGTCTGAGGAGCCAGTATGTCCGAGTGCCAGCCTTTGAGGCCCAGCCCCGCGGCGGACTTTGCCAAATGCTGCTGGCTGGTGGAGAGACCAAACAAGAAGTTCGTTCGGTAGTTGTCTTCCATGCTGCCGCTCCGGTGGAGGGGGTACAGGAGCGAGCGCTGCGTGGTGGCACTGCCACTGGCTCTCCCCAAGTGCTGCCGTTTGCTCTGGCTGTCCAGCTGCCAGGGGGCCTGGGGCTTCTTGGGAGGGTTTGCTTCCTCTTTGTCAGGGCTGGTTTCTGGGCTCTGCTCCGAGACCTCCTGGACAGGGGAGAACTGACACAACTTGCTGCTGCCCTCTAACGCAGTCGTGTGTTTGTAGTATTCCAGCGTGTCTTCAGAGGAGGCAAAGCCCTGAACCGAGGCAGTCACACAGCTGCTACTTGCCGAGTAGGATACAGATTTGATATCCAAGGAAAAGGAGCGCTTCAGCCGGTTGCTGTCTTCCACCTTATCCAGCGAGACGTGCAGTCCATTTATGCCCTGGACCAGCGGGCTGTCTTCCAGAGGGGACAAGTGGCTGCTGCAGTCCATGGGCTTCTGTTCCACGATCTCGGAGGTAGCGGTAATGCAGAGCTGGCTGGTGGAGAGGCTGCTCTGCCCCACTTCTGGAACCAGCATGTGCTCGCTGCTCTTTTCCAGGTGCAGAAGTTTCCTCTTACTGATATGGCCAGGCTGACCACTCTGGTTCTTGATCTTCTTCTCAAAGTCCAAAAGCTGTCCCAGGAAGTTGAAGTTGGGAGAAATGGTCGGCCTTTTTTCTTTCACAAACCTGGAAAGAGGGGACAAACTGAGAATCAATTTAAGGAGCTGCTGTTCAGACCTGAGACAATCCTACAGCAACTGCTGTGAATGTTAACAACCTCTTAACTTACGGGGATGCCTGGACTGAGGTTCAGTCAGGCAGAAGTAACCTGACGATGGAGTTTAAAAAAGGCAGCTTTTAAACAAGATAATGCTGAATGCTCTCAATTGTCTCTATACATTACTTATGATGGCCACAGCAAGGTTTAAGTGAATCATCTTCCTTATTTTGCTTCACCAGTGGGATCTCTGCTCCCTCAGTTTCTGACCAAAGTTAAAAGCTCCTCCGGTTCTGTATGAACAGCTTCAGAGCTCAAGCCAAGGGCCCTTGGCCTCTCCTGCGCTACAGAAAGCAGACCACTGTCCCCACCATTCACAGGGATGAAATCTCATGTTCCTTTTACCTCTCTCATGCTGTTGTTACTGCAGTGAGTGCTTCCTACCCTGCTTCTCGTTGTCTTGCCTGACAAAGAGCTCTGATGTGTGCTGACCTCATACAGCAAATGCCAGCAGTTTCTACCACACGCTGGTATTGACCACTGATATGATAATCAAAACCAGAAAACCAGAAAGAAGCAAGTGCAGCATCAAAACAGAAACATGTAGGTGTTCAGCAGGAAAGGGCAACATTACTGGCAAAGTTCACCTAGTTTTGAGCCCTGTAGATAGCATCCTGCCTTGCATACCTAAGCATGTACTTACATACTCAGTTGAATATGGAGAGGGTGCAATGCATACTTACAATGTTTTCCTGAACGAGGGCTCTAAATGTATGAAAGACTTAAGTAGTAGAAGTCATGTCATACATTCAAAGTTAAATACAAAAGCATTGTATGATTTGCAGTACAGCTAAGTAAGTACTCTCTGCTTTTTACAGGCTGCAAAACAGAGAGCTGGCCAACTCCTTCCTCCTCTTGGAATTAACAAGGGAAGCAACCTTGAGGAGTTAAATCTAGCACAAACACACATATAATTCATCACTGGGAAAATTAAATATATTAAAAACAAAGCCTCTCTGGGGATGCGTACAGAAGGTGAGCGTGCAGCCATTAAAAATGGCATGTGAAAAATTCAGAGGTGTACTTATGCATGTGTGCATACACTACCACAACTGCAGGCAAGCACATGAAAACTATCAGACAAAACTTGCATTTATTTGTTTCCCAAGTTGCCAAACAGCAAACAGTAGCAGGGAGAGTCTGGAATATCAAAGTTACAGAAACTGATAGTGGAAGCTCCCACCATGAAGTGTAACACTGTCAGAGAAAACTAGTAAGTCTCCTCAGGAGAGATTCTTTAGGTTGAGCTCTTTACATTTAATTTGGGGGCTTTTATTCCAGTGTAACCAAATCACTCACAAGAATTCATACAGTCTTTGTTCACTTCTTTTCCAGTCAAAGCAAGTTTTGCTTGTTATTTAAAGCAAGATTCTTCTGGTCAACACTGCAGTTTCTGGCCTGTGTTCTGACAGACCCTCAATATCTCTGTTCCTTCCACTTTCTCCTTATCTCACTCCAAAATATTGGGCAGTCCTAAACGTAAAACTAGCTTTTTAAAAAATGAGAAGGGTACAAGAAAGGCTGCTGGATCCCCCTCACAAGTTTTCAGGTACTGCAAACTTTGTCATTTCAAAATGCACTCTTTTCCAATTGGCAAACATACATAACGTTTCATGTTGATGTTTATTTCCCTCTATAGGCCATTATACAAAAGAAAATATCTATTTCCTCAGGTCTCTCACGTCAAGTAACACCATCACCTTTTTACTGTAGTAATAGCATCAGACAAACATTTCTCTAATGACTTCCATTAACTCAGAGAAAAGGAGTTTTCTTTCAAGCTTTGCCAACAAGCAGTCCCTGACCAATGAGTGAAATGTGCTGCAGACGGTTCTCACAAAGCCATACCAAAGGAAATACTGCGAAATACACCATCAATTTCACAGTAGTTGCTCAGTATGTACAGTGCAAAGAGAAGGCGGCCTGGGATGATTAATCCTTCACACACGATTCACACTTCTGGTTAAGAAGCAAACTGGAATTTCATACAGAGATTTCATGGAGGAGTTTAGAAGCAGCACTTCAGAAGCTCCCTGAAGCTGTGCATTTTACAAGTGTTCGGTACCCTACAGCTCTAAGCTCCAGACCACTGCATCCTGAGACCAGACAGGTTTCTTTAGTGACTCAAGCTCATACCTTGCACAGTATCCATCCACATCCACTAATTCATCCACATTATCTGTACCTGTATACAGTTTTCAGCTATGCCTCTTAATCAAACCTGTTTCACCATACATGTTGAAATGACTGCACAACACCAACTGTCAGAAAGCTCCAGAAAGAAACTAGAAAACTTCTAAAGGCAATGGCAGCGGGTGATTCAGTTATTCTTTATATACACTCTTTTCACTGCATACATAATTCATCAGCTTAAAAGAAAATGTTCCATGGAAATCATGCTCCACGAGGGAGTTTTAAATGTTCATCTTTCTGTCCTCATCAGTGTTTTAAAGACAATAGCAGCAAATACTGGTGATTTTGAAGGTATCCCCTTGTCGTGGTTTAAGCCCAGCCAGCAACCCAGAACCACGCAGCCTCTCGCTCACTCCCCCTCTTCCTCCCCCTGCTCCCGGAGGGATGGGGAGGAGAATCGAAAGAATGTAACTCCCATGGGCTGAGATAAGAACAGTCCAGTAACTAAGGTAT
>JANHGB010017921.1:2054-51371 GCA_026283785.1 Coracopsis vasa | reverse complement strand
AATCATAGAATAGTTAGGGTTGGAAAGGACCTTAAGATCATCAAGTTCCAACCCCCCTGCCATGGACAGGGACACCTTCCACTAAACCATGCCACCCAAGGCTCTGTCCAGCCTGGCCTTGAACACTGCCAGGGATGGAGCATTCACAACTTCCGTGGTTAACCCATTCCAGTGCCTCACCACCCTAACGGTAAAGAACTTCTTCCTTATATCCAAGCTTAAGCATGTGCAGAATCTTATACAAAACCAGAGAATATCTATATTGTTTTTTACCCACCTAAAAGACCTTTGAGTTTTTTTCTTCCATTCTGCATAGTCTTTGATTAAATAGGGTTATTAAAAAGTTTCCCTTGCATGGCAATTGCACTTGAGGGTGGAAATATATATATAGCATACTCTTAGCCAAAGAGTCTTCTGAGTTCAGCTTCTGATACCCAAGTGTATCAGCAATGGATAATTTCTAAGAGTTTGGATCTCTGTTATCAAATACTGGTATGTCTTTATGCTTTAAAAAGACCAAGAAAATAAGGTCTTTTGAAAATAAGAAAATAAGCTTGTTCTCTTTACATGGTAGTGTCATAGAATATGGCACTTTGGAGAAAGGTAGCGCAACTGAACCTCTCTGGAGCATATACTTTTCTTCCTCAACCCTTTGTTTAAAGGGCTGGTATGTTTCTAGGATGGGTTTCATCTTATGACTACCTTTCAGCATGGCTTCTTAAGAGGGTTTAGTCTTGGCTAATAAGGAGGGTGAATTCCTGTGAGCCTAGAAAATGTCATAATAATCTTTTGTCATTATTTAAACAGCCTCTGTCCAGGCTCTGTAAAGTTCACAGAGGAATGTCATTAGGAGTTTTGATTTGGTTTTGCAAGGTTTGGTTTGGCTTTTTGGTTGGCTGTTTTGTTTTCAGGTTGGATTTTTCTCTTTTTTTTGTCTATGTCTTATCCTAGATTCTGTCTTAACTGTGGCTGATTGGAAGACATGAGTCAGAAAAGACCTATTTTCTTCTGTGGGGAAACAAGAACCTTGTTTTAAGGTGTTTTGTTTTTTTGTTTGTTTTTTTTTTCCCTACAGAAAAACCTATAATTTACCAGTCTCTAAAAGTTCATGAAGCATAAGTTTTTGAACCACATGAACTCAGTCTTGGAATATAAAAGAAAGAGTTCTAATGTCTTCATCCTAACTCTTAGTGGTCTGAGTGTTCTAATTATTCTGAAGATTGTCATTGCTCCAGAATGCTTAGAAAACCTACAAAAAGTTATAAAAAATTATGCATCAGATCTTTCAATTCTGAAAATAGTAAGATACTGAAGAAACAAAAAAGCTATAATGGGTAAAACTAGATCAGTAGGCTTTTGTAAACTGTCCTTCTTGCATGAATTCATGTATTTAAGGTCAGAGAGAAATAAGAAAATTTATCTAGTCAGACTCAGTAAGCGTTAAAAATTTTCACTAGAGGGGCAGAAGTAACTTAAGGTTTTTGTGCAGTTGTGTCTACCCATTTTTCCTTCTTTGTCCTCCCTTCTTAGAGCAAGTAGTTTCACCATTTTGTGCTTGCCTCTGTTAGTTACTGACCTCCAGCTTTCAGTCTGTGCCAGCATCCAATATTTTCTTTCCTTTGTTCTTTCAGGAGCTATTTAATAGTAGCCTGATCCATGAAGAGGTCTCAGTTCTGTTGTAAATGGAAGCTGCTATGCATATATTAGACCCATTAAAAATAAATATTTTCTGGTAATTTCTCATTCTGAAATGGTGTTTGGCATGCTGGTTCATCCTCAGCAAGTAGAACATGTAGAAGAAATAAGTTGAGGGGAGTTACCATTTCACTCTAGTACTGTTTCACTCAGAATCATTATAAAATTATGACTCTTCACACACTTGTTTTTCCATTCAGTAAAAAGAAGTCACCAGAAATATCTCAGGTTTCTAAGGAAAATTCATAGTATCATAGTCCATTTATTCTCTTGTTCTTTGAGGTAGAGATAGAAAGATTAATAACACTAGGTTCTGGTCATGGGGGTTTGTATCTATCTCTATTGTAAAAAATATTCTTACAGCAAATTAGAACTGCATAGTTTGAAAATACCTGTTTTCCTTTCAAAGCTCTTGTCTGTAGAAAGACACAGAAATTCTTAATTGATTCTGGCTTTTGTATCTATATTCAAAGAAGATACATTGATTAAGATTGTCTGCTTGAAATAGGACAGGATCTGATACTTTATTAAGGATATGAGCTAATCCAAACAACAGTAGAGCATATTAAGAACTTCCATTTAGATGTGAGACCAGACAGCAAACTCGACATTTCATAGTTCCCTATCATTTTCAAAGCTGGTTAAGTCTAATGACTCCAACAACAGACAGAAGGCTGTCTCCATATCGGATGCAGCTTATGGGAAGTAATTTTGAAGGACCTCTATTTAATCTGTATGCATGTAATGTAGAATACCTATGGCTACATTATGAAATAATTTGGTGCAGTAGAACTGGATCAGCAGATAGAGCAGTAGAGGCTGAGGCTGGTGTGTTTACAGGAGAGATGTAAGCTTTGAGTTAGATTTAATCTGAGGTGAACATGTCCACCTCATGTGCTTCAAAGCTGCCTGAAGGCTTAAGCATTATTTTTGTCCTTTTGTCCCTATTAAGTAGCAGTGTGTTTGCTGTGGACCTTCCTGTTTAGTTTCCTCCTAATGGAAATCGGTTTGCAAGCACCAGAACTTAGCTTCAGATCAAATCAATGCTCAATAAATAGGGACAGTGAGGAAATTTCCTTCAAAAGCATCCTACTTAAAAAGCTAATGCCAATAGTCACTGTATTTCAATGTTGATTGCAGTCATGCTTTTCTCCAATATGCAGAATAGAGTGATACCAGGAGTCCATTTCAAAACAAACAATATGTGCCAGATATAGTTAGGCTATAGAACACTTACCACAACAATTTGTGGAAGCTAAAAAGCTTATAAAAGCTTAAGCAGAGAATGAGCAAGTTTTTGGGAGAGAATCCATTGAGAATTACATTGAAATGGCATCCAATGCAGAAAGCATTTTGTATAAACTACAAAAGCAGAGAAATACTCAGGGGAAGAAGGATCATGCGTTTGTCCTAGTACTTAACTTTAACTTAGTACCTGCTTCAGTATCTGCCAGAGGCAGGACATTAGCCTAGATGAACCCCTATGCCAATCTGATATGGCCATTATTTCATTCTTAACTTAAGGAAACTGAGGAAACTGAAATCAAACGTGTGGTCTCAGATGAAAGAATTATTTGATCCCACTTTAGCAAAAAGGAAATTCTAAGCAAGCAAATATGGTGTTACCAGAGAAATAAAAAGACGGAAGTTCTTTAATTTACGTAGTTCATTTTAATTGCCTGCAGTAATTCCGTGAATTAAGATGAGAATTGATATTTTGACAATGGGGTTTTGAGGACTGTTGAGGCAAACCACACTTTCATGGAAAACGTTACTGAGAGCATTGATAGTGTTAGTCACTGCAGGTTGTGGAGAGGAGGAAAAGAGCAAGATTCTGAGTGGAAGGTTACTTAGAAATTGTATGGAAGATTAGAGAATTCCTCTGGTTTCTTGTCTTGAACATTATGTAGCATTTGTAACTCCTTTTTACTTAGAATTTGTTGCATAGAGTTGTTAATTTGTTTTCTTCGCAAGTTTCAACATCTAAATTTCAAATAAATGCTCTTAAGCTGTTCCTTGGTAGACTTTTACAGTTAAAAATATGGAAAATAGTGTTATTTTCTTCCTTCCTTTTTTCCCTTATATTGGTACACGAACACAAACACTGTTATATCAATGTAAACTTTGTGTATTCCTTCCTAGAAATCACACCTTTTTCTACTTTCTATAACAAATTAAAAATCGCTTTCCTCTATCTTACCTTCTTTTTTTCTTATAAGAATAAAAGCTAGTAAGTCAGGTCTTACCTTCTAACTATAAATGTATAAGCATACAGTAAATCCTTGTTAGTTATTGTGTTCTTGTTCATGTGCAGGGGCCTGAGGATATTCAGTTTCTGTTGTAGCTGTGAATGTTGGGAAATTTGCCTTACCTAATAATTTTTCATTTCCTTAACCAGAAAGTGATTATTAATGTAATCATAAAGTTTTATACACAGTTCAGCTTTTAACTGTCTTTGGTTTTCTATATGTAGTTAATTTTGTGTCATGATGAACCATCAGAATTCCAACCTCTATTTTTTACTTTTAATGATATAAAATGAAAGGTCTGTGGAAATAATAAATTAAGTACAGTAGGTTAACGTTCGCTGCCTTTCTCAGGAGCCTATGATGAAAGCAGTAAATCAGAGCTGCCTTACCTATTTCGGTTGTAGCTGTCTTGCCACCAAGATTTGAGGTGGAGAATTTAATGGTATAGAATTAATAATTTTTCTTGCAAAGGACACTCAGTGTTGTTTCTAGCTTTTGTCATGCTGAAATAACCTGAATAAGTATCTCCAGCACTCTTGCTCAACATAGGTAAACATATGAGTTGAAATTAATTTGTTTTGCTAACAACAAATGTTCTGAAGTAATCCAGTTTTAAAATTATTTTAACTGTCTCTTTGTACAAACCTCTGTGTCGGTAGCGTTGTAACAAAATGGAATCTTTCTGGATAAATTTTGCAGTGGCCTTGTCTGTGAACTCAAATTTGTAACTGTATTTCAACCAGCCAATGCACTCTTATAGACGGGGCAGCAAAGATACAGTTCTTTATCTTTGTATAAAGAAGTGTCTGAATTCTGTTTACATTAACATTTGTGCTCACAGGATTATTCTGATGTGGGGTAGAAATAACTTCTGTGTTAGTGTTGTTTTACTTACGTGGTGTTCTGCCACAGCTGAAGTTGCTCCACTGTATTAAGTAGAACTGATCAATAGTTTAATAAAAAATAATGCTTTTGCTTAAGTACCCAGCTCAGGAAACATTTTCAAAAGGAGAAGTGCCCATTCTTTGAAAATCAAATCCTTTTAAGTACTTTGTGTGAGGATTCTATAACAGAGGGGCTCAGATTGACTAATCATATTTCAAACTCTTGGCTGCTTTTTGAAAAAATCATGTACATACCATACACTTAAAACTTAGTACATGTGTTTTCACTTTCCAGCTTCCTGAGCAAAATGTGATAGCTATATGGAACCGTTGGTGTTAACTGTGTTTGGTACCTGTTCAATTCCAATTGAACTTCCAATTATTTGTGCTGCAAAACCAGGTTTAAATTTGTAAGTTCTGGTCTGCAACAATAAATAAACATACACAACTTAATGTTCTTTTTTAAAAAATCTGAAAGCCAAGTTTAATTATATGCTTTTTATTCAGATTAATGTCTACGACTATATTTTATATTGCGGATCTTAAATGACTTTGCAAATCAAATACACTTTATTGGTGTGCATTTCATTTAGGTACAAGAAATAAAAATTGAAAATTAGCAAACCTTTATCACATTTATTATACTTAGTATACACCCTATCCAGTTTTAAATGTAACATATATTTAATCTGTGGAATCTCTAAAGCAGTAAGGTGTTAATTTATATCTTTTATATGTTTTTCATTGGCAGCTAAAGAAGAGCGTAAAAAAGAAGAGAGTAGTTTGGAAAATGCACAAAAATGGTAAGGTTTTTGCTAGTGCTTTCTAACAGTTTATTTTGGTCAAAGACATTATTGATCTTAGGGATTGCATTAAATATGAAAAAGGATCTGTACTTCAAAGAAGTAATATGCTTTCTGAAAAATTCTTATAAAAATTATAGTCTTCCAGGAAAAAGCTCAGTTGATTTTTTAGCCAAACAGTGTCCTAAGTTTGAGGTTTTAATTACTGTCAACATTGAACTGAATTACAGTTTTACAGAATATAGTAATATCTAATTAACTACTTAATGTAGTAAAAATATATTCCATTGTCACTGAACATTTTCAGCACTTTAGGCTACTTAATGCAGTATACTGAGGAACTGATGAAATCCTAATGTTTTATTGCCTGAATATCTGTGCCTTATTTAGGCCAAAGAGGCAAAAAATGGGGAGAAGTGAGATAAATTGATTTCTAGATAGATAGTAAAATATTTAATAAGTTAGTATTTCTAATAATTTTGTTTACCAAATTAGTTTTGTGAGAGTGAAGGATCTGCCTTAAACATTGTTGTGTTAGCTATGGAGCTACTATAAATCAACCAGGGTAAATTAATTGTTAACTTCTTATCAATATTTTGTCTTTGTGGTCGCTAAAGGGAAATCTGTGGTAATCTGGGTTTTAATGTTACTTTTCTAAGCCCAGAGTCACTCCATCTGATTGAGACACCTAGGTTAGTCTTCCTGGACAATCAGGAAAGGAGAGATAGGCACTTTCCAAATGCAGTTAAAGTCTTTGGTGAAATGTTGCTATTTGCTTGCAGAAGGTGCCTAAATTGACTGGTATCTTCACTGAGATGAGCTAGGGCTTTACCTCTTCATTTCATTTGTCAAGGGTGGCGCCCGGCTTGTTTCCTTTCTACCTAGCTCAAAACTTACCATTTGTGGCACAGACTCTTTCATACCCTAGGTGCTTTGTAGCCTTTATGGAGTAGAGTAGACTCTCCAAGGTATTGAGATGCACTTAATTTGCAGTTGAATTAAGGAATTAATTGTGTGAAATGGAGTTTGGGTTTTTCAACTGTGAACTAAATGTTCAGTTTTTCAAATTACTGCTAAAAATATTTGTGAGTTTTGAAAGTCAAAAAGCAGCCCAGGAAGCCAGATTAAGCAGGTTGAAAGCAAAACAGACCTACTGGGGGAAGAGCTGAAGATGAAACGTGAAGAGGGGGTGAGGAGTTACATGGCAGGATGAAGGCAGAGTGAGAGCATATAGGAATTCAGAATCCTGGAGCGTGCAGGGACAACTGTGTCAGCTACAGCTGGGATGGAGAAGGGTTCTGTTAGGAGGAAGAGAGCACGATGTTTCCATGGATGCTGTTACATGAAGCAAATCTGAGCAGAGATTTCTAGATGAAAGAGATTTCTATAGTACTGTTCCTGGCTCAGCTATCTTAGTAGAGGAATATGAACAGATGAAGAATATTTGGCCCATGAGAATGTAGTAGAAATTACATTGCCTAGTGGATATGAACTGTTCTAACTATGTGATTGCCTAAATAATTTTAATATTTTTAGGGTTGTATGCATCTTTTAAGTAGAAAAAAACCCCAGAGTATGTTGTCTAGTGTGGTAAAACTCAAGCTTCTTTACTTTGTGAAGTACTTTATTATTTTGGGGTGTTTCTTCTGTATTTTTTGGTGGCTACTTATATTCTTCAAGCCTACCTAAAAGCTTGAATCTCAACCTAAGGCAAAAAAACTTGACCATAACTATGGCAATTCTGTATGAAAACATGCAATGTGTACTATGCAAATGCAAGTAGAAGTTAAGAAAGAAATATTTGTTGCAGCTTCATCTGTTGCTTAAGTAACATCAGTTGAATAGTTGGGGACTCCTTACAAGTCTTTAAAATGCCTCTTATTTATTTTATTTTCAAGATTTACACTGCCTGTGGTCTAGATTTAGAACCTATTGGCAACTGTAAAGAAGAACATAACTGTATTTTGCTTAAATAAAGTAAATATTTTTTTAAGTTATTTTGAAAGAGATTGTTCCCTTTCTTTTTAAATTATAGCATTATTTTTAATAACCATCAATAAATCTTTCAGGATTGTTACATCTGCTTTGCAGAGAAGAGTGATTCAACCTTTGCAAAAGTTAATGTACTTTTGGCTTGTTTCAATAAGTAACTAGTCATGTGAAACATTCAATTCTATTTATACAAAGCCATATCATTAAGCTTAAAAATGCATAATCACTAAAAATGCTATTAGAAGTATAATAAACGACTACTTTGAAAATATCCAGCTTCATAGCAATTCAGTAACCATGTTATAAAATACCATTAAAATATTGGCAATGTATTTTCATAAAATTATCTGCTTATTGACACATGAGGAAGGATATGATTTATTTTCAGTAAAAATTCTGCAAACTGACTACTGCACTGTCTGTCGGGTTTTTTGTTGCTACTCCCAGTTCTCCCTAAGTATTTGAAGGTTATTTTTAACCAAGCCTGGAGATTTTTTCCTGACTTGGCATGTGACTCTTCCATAGTCCTTCAGTAAAGATAAATGGAAGAATAAGATCTTCATAGACTATTGCAAATTAAAATTAAAGAAATAGATACAATGTAGCATTTCTTGAAATGCAAGAAGTTATTTTTTTCTCATTAAAATTGAATGCCCATGATTTGCCTGTGTGCCATATCTCTATGATGACTCATGCATCTTTAAGTTACCCTCCTGGGAATGAGGTAGGTGTTGGAAGGTTAGTTATACTCATCATGAATTGCTGCTAAGATTTCCAAGGCTAAGGGGAAGTTACAGTAATTACCAGCCTCGACTACTGAATCAGGAGCCAGCTCTCAGAGAAACTGTTTCCCCAGTGGGCTTATGTGTTGACAGTTGGGTTTTTTTCCCCTCCCTTGTAGCTTTGAAGAAATAGTAGGATACTTTGGGATAAAGCCAAAGCCTGGTGAGAAGGAGATCACACCAAACTACGTTTTCATGGTGTGGTATGAATTCTGCAGTGACTTCAAGACCATTTGGAAACGAGAGAGCAAAAGCATTTCTAAGGAACGGTAAGGTTCTAATAAAGTCATTAATACCATTTTCAATGTCTGGGAAACTGTTCCTTCTCAAACCCAACAAATTATACTCCTGTATTTCACAGGCGTCATTGTTTTCTTTCAGATCTAATGGACATCAAGGAAAGATTATTCCCTAAGGGTGTGTAGGAAAATTCACCAAAGGCATGCTGTCCCCACAAAAAGATAAACACATATAATCTGATAAATTACACTTTTGTAACCCCTTCCAATTACTAGCTAGTAAAATGAAAGGAGAGCTGTGCTAATTTGTAACAGATTGCTTCTCTGTGCATTTTCATGTTGAACTAGCCTAAATGAGGCGATATTGCTGTCGCAGACAGTACAGACAAATAAAAGTGAATGCTTTTCCAGTTAATATACTGCACTTGCATCAAAGGGAAGCCCCAGAGATTCAGGCCACACTTAGCACAGTGTTGAAGCCCCACACTGAATTTACAGCACTACTTCTGACTTTTGGTGTCCTGCTGAGGACATCAAACTACTTGCCGCTAAATCTCACCACAGTCTCTTGATTTTATTAGTTAGAGTGAAAAAGAAAAGAAAAAAAGAAAAAAGAGTCAAAAACCTTCAGTTATTTTTGTGATTTTCTTAAAAATGCTTAAAATCTTTTACAAAGAAAAACCAGTTCCACTGTAAGTGCACCATGCTTACCATAGCTCAACTAATTTGAAAAGACCTAAAGAGTGGTAGCGTGGTCATGCTTTGGAAGAGAATGGATTAATCGTTTTCAGCTCGAAATACAAATCCAGGTGCTTATTCCAAATTGACACAGATTTAGAAAACAATGTGTTGAATAGTATCTGCTAAAGTAGTAAACTCATTTACACTTACATTTTCCATATTTCTCCAAATCAGTGGGGCTTTTAGGTTCATATAGAAGTAGATTTCTAAAGGACAAGATGTAGAAATTATAAATTTCCAATTATCTACATTGTTTTACTGATGTTGCAGGTTTTAAACACTTGAAAATTGTAGCTTTTTGTATGGTCTATGTAATGATTAGATTGATTATAGAAGCTGGCAACTGCAAAACTTGCAAAGAATCTTTTATTTCCTTGTGTCTAGATCAATACGCAACTTTGTTTTACACATTAAAAACTTTATAAAGTAAACACAAGTAGGTGTAGTCATGATAAGGATCATCTCAGGGATATATTTTCTGCTGAATCATAACTTGGTTTTGTACCAAAAGCAGTTAGGAAGAATAGAATTTTAAGTAAGAAAGGAAAGAAAAAATGATTTCCAAACCATGCATCTATTCCTTTTTATGTAATTAGGACCTTACTGATGGCATACAATCATCCCTTCAAAGAAATTAATATAAAATGCCTTGCAAATGTTTTAACACTACATAACTTTATAACTTTCTTAATACAATATGCAAGAAATTTTTGTTTGTAAGTAAACTGCTATATTCTTTGCCTTCCTATATGGAATTTCTCATGGTTTAATCCTTATATAAAGAAAATCTACAAATAAAAATGCAGCACTAATAATTTAGCAGCTGCTTTGATGAATACCTTTATTCCTATTCATAAGTGTAAAGCAATACTAGTAGAATGAAGAGCAGCAGTTACTGTATATGTTTTCAGAGTTCACTTAAATTATTTTTACAAAGTTTTATTAATCTCACAAGAACAATTCCTCCTCCTTTACATTCAGAATTTGAGTGATTCGTCAAGACAATGAGCTGCTGAAATAACGAGCCTTGCATAATAAGTAAATTAGAATGTCAGAAGAACTGTTTTCATCATCTTAAATTGTCTTGTACCGTGCTACTAAAAAGAAGAAGATCATGAAATCAGTAGATTAGAATGATGGGAAAGCTGTTTCCATTACCTGAAAATGTTCTGTAAAGCCATGACCATTTCAATGTTCTGTTTTACAAAGTATGAGACTAGGAGTTGATGAGCTGCTGTCCACAAAAGCAAACTAAGACTCATTACGCACATTGGTAACTAAAAACCTTAGTGTTCCAGGAATGGACAGGTGTCTTACTTAACTGCTAATTAATTGGATGCACTATTTGTTTTGCATTTTTAAAGATTGTAATTTAATAGAAAATATCTGTTTATCATGAGCCAATTATTTTGTTTTGAAGGAATAAAGAAGAAGAATTGGCAGTGTGAGTCCATAGTTTCAAACTTAGGTTCTGAAACTGAGGCACTGATATCCTTATGTGAACATTTTTACAATTGGATTACCCTGCAAATTTCAGAAGGAGATGCATCAATTCGGTGTAAAATATGTCTGAATTAGTCACACAGTTACCTAAAAATGGATTTAATTATTTGCATTCATATAGGAACATTAATATTAGATTATAATTTGTCTCTCAAGAAATAAGGCTCTGAAAAGTCAAAATTTAATTATAATATCCAGAATTATCATTACCCAAAGGTATAATTAAAAATTTATTAGCTTAAAACTAATAGTAGTAGAAATAGGTCAAAATAAGATTCCAAACTAAAAAATTTATACTAAAAACTAACTACATTGTGTTGTGTAAAATCTCGGAATTTCAGAAAAAAAAAGAATACTGCCTTGAACTAAATGACAGCCTCAGGTGCAAGAGCCTGTTTTGTCTAAAAACTACTTGGCTCCCAAATGTAACACAACTGTAGAAATCTAATTAGACTTCTATGAGACTTCTTCTTAAAGGAAAGGAAACACTTTAACTGAGCTGCCCTGCATTTAACCTACCGTGAAAATAAATCAGCTGCCTGCAAAATATAGTTGAGTCATTGTCTCTTTCCTGGACAAAATTTGCACACCAATTAGGAATGCAAGACAGCTACAGATAAATAACAAAACTAGATATGGTATGATACATAATATGATCTATAAATTAGTATAAACATAAAATGAAAAAAATTTTCAATACCATATTCCTGAAAGGTTTTCTTCATGTCATTTTCTTGATTTCTGTCATTCACCAATGGCAGTTTTCTTTCAGACTTAGTATTCCCTTCAATATTAGAATGCAACTACAACACAATAAAATTTGCTTTGATGATCACCTCTTCATCTCTGACAAGCAGCTTAATGGAAACACACTGGAACACTCACCAAATGTTGGAGACGTGTTTTTGGCTTGCTTTACATCAAACCCCAGTTTTCTTGTTGACAGCTTTATAATTCAGTGTGTCTGTGCATCCAGGTACATAACTGCTTTTATATTTCCTTCTGTTTATAAAATATTCAGATGGTAACTGAATTGAAGACTAAAACAAAAGTGGGATGGGTTGGGTTTTTTTGCAACAAGGGACTTACATCATGGTAGATTGCATGGGCATGTCTATGAATTGAGAATAAAAACAAATATGTATTTATAAAAACTCTCTATATATGAACACCTCTCTAAGTCCATTAAAGGATTCAAGATCTATTAAAGTACATTTTAGGATGATATCCTAGACAAGTCTGAATATAGGGAAGAAGTATAAATGAAGAAAAAATACTATAGTTTGCAGTGAGGAGTTTCATCACAAACCATGATTGTATGTTTTACAAAAGAAATGTGACAGATATTATCTTTATCTGTTTATCATTGTTAGCCTTGAAATATAAAGTAATTAGATATAAAAAGGGATTATTGCTGTTAGTTTGACCCACTGCTTACGCTGCAAAGATAAGGTCACTACAATAGTTACCTTATTAGATTAAGCCATCTCTGTCAGATTGAACATACATACAGATTTTATGAGTCAGAATTTGGAACAGAAAAAGAGAATCAAAGTTTCTCTCAATAGCTGGAGAAGACATGGTCATTATTTAATGAACAGAATTACATACTTCAGATTAAAATTAGGAGAAAAGTCCTATTTTTTTAATGGTACTTTTTATAAAAGGTTCTTTTTAAAAAATGTTTTCTTTGTTCTGGAATTTCATCTCTAGCACAAAACATATTGATAGCTTCACCTTAACCTAGTGAAAAAAAGACATGGTGATTTTTTTACCACAAAGGCAATAACAGTTTTGACAAGTAGGAGCTCTAATTGTAGCAGTGTAGGTAGCTAATGGTAAAGATGAAAATGTCATAAAAAAAGAAAAAGCACCGAGCTGTGCTCAACTATTTTTTGTTTATTGTAGTAAATTAAAGGTGGCTATAGCTTTCTATCCAACTCTTCCGTTTATTAAATGCAGAATAATTTGTGCTCATTGCACTCCATTTCTGCACAGGAAAAGAGTAAGTCTGGAGAGCCGTTGTTTGTAACACCACATCATCATAAGAGATAACATGTAAATTGCAGAATCTCTTAGCAGTGCTAGCCAATACAATATTTAATATTGTTAACTATTGATTAAGCTAATTATGAGAATGTCTTGTGCCTAACAAATGACTGAATTTTGACAAAAACACTTGCCACAGAGGAACTAGAGGATTATATTTTCATTTTCAGTATCACAGTGAGAAAGCAGAAGAAATAATCTTTGTTTCAAGATACTATATCTATTTTGAAAGAACAGATTTTATTTTATAGTTTGATTCAAATAGTTAATTTCTCTTCCATCTATTGTGCATCATCTGTTACCTAAGACAAGGAGAGTCAGTAAAAGTCTTTGATTTGCAGCCAATTTGATCAATATGTACTATGATAGAACACTGTCCTGAGTTAGTCAAACACTACAGAATAAGGCATCATCCATGTATAACATCTGCCTGTATTAAAGCCAAAAGATGAATGTAAGAGACATTGTTTATTTCATTTGTTGTTAAACTAATGGTCTAATGAGGCAAACTGAAATCACAGCATAAATGAGTTTGAAGAAAATATTTGAAATATGATCATTAAGATCCTTAGGTAACTTTATGGATTTATGCTAGGAGTTCGTTGTGCTCACAGTTGCAGCATCAGAAAAAGGCAACATATTTGTGAGAAAATTTGATCAATGAGCCCTACAGCACTACCAGGCTGGAGGCTCATGGTTTGTGGTCCATATAAAAATGGTGACAGTACAAATTCATATTAGAAAAATCCGTGAAGGACTATTACATATGAAGAAAGTTTCTAGATGTGAAAGTACTCTGGGAATTATCACTGTATACTTTGGCTGTCCTTATATGCTCCTAGGTGCTAGTGGCCAGCTCAGGTGGACTGAATGGATTCTTCCAAAATATCAAGAGGTTGAGAACGGACCAAATATTTGGTCCCTGTCTTTGCACAACAGCAGAGCCTCAACATACATGAGTAGCAACTGTGTTGTTTAGAAGGGATTCTGGTTTTCCTGACTGGGGGCTTTAAAGCATGGATTGTTCCAGCTCACGCCTTCTGTCTGAGCTGAATGGGAAGCAGGGGTGAAAATGATAATGAGTTTATCTATCTGGTTAGTCCCTGGCTTGATAATATAATATCTTTCGTGTGAGGGCAAAAAGTATTTTCATGAGCTTATAAAGGAAACTTCTAATAAATGCAGGCGTATGTTTAGGTTTACTTTCTGTGTACCTAGATACAAAATAAAAATAATAAATTTGAATAAAAATATCATTATTTTTCACTAATATCTTCTAATTTACAAGGCCTGATTTTCATCCAATTTATAGGGTAAGACAACACCTGTCAGGTAGAGGCAGGAAAAAGCCAATTATTTTCCCATTGCTTATAGTAAAGATCCATATGCAGTACTGGACTCATTGTTATCCTATTTAAAATACGTTGTTTTGACAATTTCGTTCAATTTTATTTTCCATATTATGTGATAACATGCAATACTGCTCAGTATTACAGTTAACACCATATCTTCTTTATTCAGTAAGGGATATTGACCTCTTTTGCTCACTGTTGAAGGAGAGCAACTTTCCTTTTGAACATATGTTGCAGCTGGTCAGATTTCAAGGCATATCTAACCTGCATTCCTTAATTTTTTGCCTCGTTATCCCTTTACTAAGTTAGCACTTGCATATCTCTGTGTTGTGATTCAGCTATTATACCATCCTTTCTGGTCTCTGTCCTCTGCAGTGATCTCTATTCAAAAGTGTCCTTGTCAGTATTTTCCTAGCATGTTTTACTACACACTTGTATCCCTTTTTGCTTTCTTGTTTTAGATATACTTCTGTTGACATTTGTTTCCCTTTCTTCTTCCTTGATTTCACATCTATTGGATTCAGTCCCAATTTCTCTTCACATCTCTAAAACGTGGCCAGACTAGTGTGTCCATCCATGCTATTTTATACTGATATAGGAAGAAAAAATTTGCTAGTTTTCAAACTATTTCATTGTCCTTATTTCAAGGATAGTATTTCCAAAAGCAGTAGACAGTTCTAGTACCCTGTCCATGTTTAACAAAGAATTATTTTTAAGGCACAGTTATAGAACAGGTGCTTTACTGATGTAATTACTGAGCTAACTACTTTGTTAAAATTGGGCCGTCTGAATTTAAATAATCCCAAAGAATTACATTCCTTTGAAATTATGCACTTATGTTTCTGATAATGCCTGCTAATCTTATGTTAGCAAACTGATGGCTTTTTTCCCTGAGAGAAAAAAGACTCTGCTATTTTTGTAAGTCAAATATCACATAATTCAGATCATTTTAGTGAGCTGGTTTATTTCTGTTTTGTATTCCAAACTATGCATTCTATTTTAAAAAATAGTTTCCCAGAAATTGTGCAAATATAGAATAAAATACACACAGCTAGGCCTAAATAAGTGGCAGGCAAAATTTTCTTTCAAAGTCTAAAAGTTTACAATCCCTAGAATTCTCTATTCAGATGAAAATATGGACTCTAAACATTTAAAAACTATTTGGAAAACACTCCTAGGCCCAAAGAGAATGTGGTTGAAGAGAAAATGTGCTCAAAAAAGGGAAGAGTTTAGAAAATGATCCCTTGGTGTGATTCTGCTGAACCTGAATACTGTCACTTGAAATACATCATCATCTTTGCATAAACTTTGCAGCTGTGAGGAATAACATGCTGTCCAGAGGGTGCTATAATCCATCACTAAGAAGTAAACTGTGCTGATTAACAAAATTGTAAAAAGATGGAATGGTGTGTTGCTGCTTAGTTGTTTGCCTGTAGAAACAAGGAACACTAATTAAGTTTTAAAAAAACTTTGGATATATTTTAAAATGTACAGAATCATAATTTCATATTTGTGTACTTGCAGCTTGAATCAATGTTGTAGCTAAACAGTGTTGAAAATACGTTTACCTGAAAGTAGTGTAACTGTTACCTCCTTTTCTTAAGCACTGGAAAATGAGACACTAATACTACTCAGTTGATAGATAGCTTTGAGAAGAAATTTTAGTTTCCAATGCTGAGCACTGATAAACACAACAATGAACTTATGAATGTGTTCTATATTTTTAAAAGAACCTAGTTTGCTGCTAGAATTACAGCAAGGAAGTACACATCAGTAATTGCAGCTCTAATCCACGTTACTTTTTGCTTTTCTTCCAAAGTTCCTCAAAAATTGGGTGTGTCGAAAGTGGTTTGAACTGGACATGGTATTTTAAATACTTTTCGCCTGGCCATAGCAATTATTTCTGCCAGTGGAAAAAATTAAATAGGAGAAGAAAGTAGAATTTTTCAGTTCAAGAGTGCCAAGAAATGTGTTTTTTCTACTAAAAGAATGATTTAGTGTACATTAGAGAAAATTGGTTTGTTGAGTTCTCCTTACTTGTAAAAATTCACTTGCAACTTCTTTCCCTCTGCATTTTGCATATAGAATTGTAAAGTAGGTGTTTGTAGCATCAGCATTTAAAAGGCACTGATAGCTGAGCAGATCCTGGCTTAGGAGTGCCAAGAATGTGCTTCCCTTTTTTATCACTGTTTAGCACATCATTTTCCCCGCCTTTTCCACTGTCTGTAAGAGGAGAGTCAAGTCCCTTTTTATTAAATTCTGTTTCTCTTTTTCCTTCTGATTAAACTTCTGATTGGGTTCTGCTTGTAAAATCCTCAGAGGAACAAGGGTTCTGTATGCAACACCCTAAGAGGAAAAGGCAAGAAACAGGAATCAGATCTGTGTGCTTCCTTCCACTTATCTCAGTAGTGCTTTTGATAGACTGGACTGTAGCTGCAGACTGATTTAACTACCCCTAGAAAAGAATCCCCTCTAATTTGCCTCTCTTATTGCCACATCGGTGAGGCTGGTCAGTAAATTCCACATAAAGCAACAGGGAAAACATTAAAGAAAAACTTACAGATGCTTTCATTTCAAGGTTTTCAGAGGAATTATAAGGTGTACCCTGGAAACAGCCTACTAAAATAGTATATTCTATATATAGAACAGATTGAGTAAGCTAGCTTTTGGGTTTGTTTTGGGTTTTTTTTGGAGGAGGAGTATCTTCTTGCCTTGATACTGTAGCTTTTTTTGGTGGGAAAGATACTCCATAAAACCCAGATACTCACAAAGCCCAGATCCTGCAAGAACAGAGAAGTTGTTTCCCTGGTGACATTTTCAGTGAGCAATATAGGCAGACCTTCCTTTTACTTTTGCCTTTCTCTGTTTAAAAAGGTACTTTGATCTACTTCTGGTACTTTATTAAGTACCTTTAGACAGTAATAGTAGTTTGTTCAGCTAATGTGCCTAAAAATGTTAGTTGTTACAGAGCATATGTCAGGAAGAGCCAGAACACCTCCAATTTCTTTGAATCTAACAATGTATTTTGTATGTATTTTGTTTCAGAATTAAAGTGGCTCAACAATCAGTAAGCAAGTTAACCGCAGAGAAGAAAATTGAAACGAAGAAAATCAATCCTACAGCTAGCCTGGTATGATGTGTTCATCAATATGACATTCAGAAACGGGTTGTGATGCCTGTTCTTGTCATTCAGAATGATGGCAGGTTTCTACTGTTGTTGAAGGGTGATGTACCATGCTTACCTTGAATGTAGCAGAGTGATTTTCTTCCCAATTAGAAATCTTTAAGCTTATGTCCTGTGGTAGTCCAACATGTAAGTTTAAAACTTGCTTTAGTTGTGCTTATGCATGGCTCTGCTATTTTAGATAAAAAAATATGATAAGAGCTGCTTTTCTGGTTTCTTCACCCCTTCCACTGAAGTCTTTTGTATTTTCTTTCATGCTCTGTAGTGCATTAAAGCTCACTGCGTATACTTGTCTAATGGATAAGTGTCTGGGTTTTTTTCAAAGCCTCACAAAATCTTGTTTGCTCTATTGAATAGTTGTGGAAGGTATTAAGTTCCCAATTTGTTCCTTGCCATATCCTCTTTTTTTTTTTTTTTTTCTTGATACACACAAAAAGAGGACTAGTAATTATTTGCACTGTAGCTGAAACCTTTGTCTGTGTGCAAGGCTCATAGGTTACATCAGTATTTCCCCATCTTTAGGAAGCAAGAGTCTAAGGGAAGGAAATGTACATGAAGGAATCAGTAGATTATTTCCATTCCCAGCAGAGCATATCAGTTGCAGGACAGGTGGCAAAGATATGAATGACTACACTTGCTTGGGAGGAGGTCATTAAACAACACAATCTAGATGATGCTTATTTGGAGGCTTTATGTCAGCAGAAGCAGCTCCAGACAAGAGAAGGTATTAGGTTCACACGAGTTTGAAATGTCTGGTTTTCCCTAGCTGCACTGGTCTTCACAGAGCCAGGTACTTTTAAAAGAACAAAGTATTTGACAAGTGTGTACCTAAAGCAAGCTCAGTTTTTCCACAGTAAGTAACAAACTGGTTCTGAGCCTTCCTTTAGTGCTCCAGGCATTGATTTTTTTTTAATTAGAACTCAAATCTACTGTCATTTATTTAGTACTTCTCAGCCTTCTAGATCAAATGCTCATGGCAACTTGAGAGGAGGTGGAAAATTATAAACAAGAATGATAATAAAATTCTTTTTCTTTAACAGAAAGAAAGACTACGTCAGAAGGAAGCCAGTGTGACAGCTAACTGAAAGAAGAAAGATGAAAATTATAGTGGACTTTATACCTTGCATGATGCTTTACTACAGCCATGGCCTGGGGAGCACCTTATGTTAGATACTGAATTCTTCTTTGCTGATCTGTACCAAGACAATCAACTAAAGACTTCTGAGTTCCTTCAGAGGGGCTTGTACATTCCATAGAGGGAATTCTAAGAAGGTTTTTATATGGGAAGTATGAATTATTTTCTGTAACACTTCCTTACGTTGCTTTAAATGCATCTGGTTGCTAATGGTTATTTGAAGTACTCTGTGCATAATGCATTAATATGGAAGAGCTAAAAAGAGCATTTTGGATGCTGAGTTAAGTAATGACTAACAACCTGTACGTTATTTACAGGGCTTTGTGTAGATAAGAGAACATACGCCATTCAGCTTACAAAAGACTATTGCATCATATGTTTGTTACTTCAGTAGTAATTGAGGTAAACTTGACTGATTCTAAATAATTTCACAGTGTCTAAGCACTGGATGCATCTTTCTAAAACTGATTAAATGTAATTATAGATTTATGCTGTATTTTACTACAAATATTTTTATAGAAGCTTCAGCTTATGCCATACATGGAAATGAAAAAAATGTTTTGCACATGAAAAAGAATAGCTTAAAATTCTTTAGCTTTATGATTGATGGCATAACTGATTCATTATTTTTATGGTTTTAACCTGACATTTCGTAAATTTTGAACTTCAAAAGAAAAATTATAAAAAATCAAATTTTTATTTCAATATATATTGAAAATATAAATTCCATAAAATCATGGTTTTATTAGTCATTATTTATTGAACTAAAATACAACAGTATGTCTCCATGAAGTTACACGTTTGCCATTAAGTCTCTGGCTTTCCATCCTATTGAAAGCTTTCTTTTAAACTTAATATCTCACTCTAACATATATTATGCAGCCTGCCTTTGCGCCCCTGTATTTGTATGAAGAATGTGTCCAGCATACATATGTATATATAATTTAATAAGTAAAACTTGAGGAAGAAATAAAAGAATCTCACTATCTTCCTGTAACATTATAACCATTACTCATAAAGTGTCAGAGCCTGAAAAAACATCCACTGCAGAATATACACTCTTACTCAAAGCTTCTTACTTCATTTTAAGGGTTTGGATTCTTAGAAGAGATCTTGAAGCATAAGTTAATTTAAGGTAAAACAGAAAAGTGATTTTTAAATACAAGTAGGTAACAACCTATAAATAGGAACAACAAACTTGGATAAAACATATTTCTGCTTGCTGTCCATAAAAGAGAAGTCCCCTTCTTTATGTCTGAATTTGGTTTAGAAGAGAAATTAGGTGAAGCAAAAAAGTACAAAAGGGTAATAGGGCGAAGGTATTAGTCCTTTGCTTAGAAGCTGGGAAGAATATACAGGAGACAAGCATGGGTTATCCATAGAGTAAATTAGATAGAGAAACTGTGATAAATCCTAAGACAACGTCATCGCTAGAAGTGTACACTTTTCAATGAAAACAGCAGTTGTGGAGGTCCCCCATACATGAGTTAACTTGAAGATTTCATATACTGCAGGTTTCTTAAATGAGACTCACTCTTACATGAACGAAAATAAGGGAATCAAGATTCCCATGTGTATTCTGAAATTCCTAGCTGCTGCAGATATACTCAAGATATGTAAGCATAATTTTTATGAAAAAGTCAATAATATACCAGCTACAATAACCTGATTTATAATTTATCTATTGCCATGGCAGAGAAATTCCAGAGATTTGCATTTAATATATTCCACCAAATAGATAAAGTGCATTTTTTCCCAGTATTATTAGGGATAAACAACAGGAGCAGTAATTCTTATAAAAGCCAAGGAACAACAGCAAGCAAGGCGAATGTTTAAGCAAACAGGTTTTGATATGGTTTTCTTTCTATCGTGGAGATAGATAGTATATGTTGCCATTTAACTTGATCTGGAATTTTTCACTGAAATGTTTTATTTGAACTGTTAGTTAAGAAGGGTAGCACTGTTTGTGAAAAAGTATTGGTCTTGAAAATTCTTATTAGAAATATATTATGAAAAAAAATTAAATCATTGAAATACCATGTTTCAAAATTTCTAAATGTGAAATTTCGTTTTTTAGTTCAAATTGACTTTTCATTTTGAAATGTTGAAAAATGTATATAAAAAGGGATTAAAATTAAAATTATTGGTGTAAAGCATTCCTTGATCAGATTTATAATTTTTTTCAGATTATCAATTTGCCAGAGCTTTGATCCTATATGCAATTTTTTTTCAGAAGATTCAAAAACTTATATAGCTCAGGGACATTGTTTCTTCCTCATCTTTAATTGTACTGATTTTCCTCCCTAAACAGATTCTGATTCCAGCTTCACCCAAGACTTAAATCTTCTACTACTAGTAAAACTATTTTTAAGAGAAAAAAAAACAATTAACCCAGACTTTTTGAGTCATTCTTTTAATAGAGACTTCAAGAGTCTTGGGTGGAATTCATCAGCTAAATATCACACTTACACCCCTAGTGATACCCACAAGTGTCTTCAGACCCTAAAATGTTGTACTAGAAAAGAGATATTAACAGGTATTATATATCTATGTAAACTGTTAAAATATGATATATAGAGACACTACAGACACAACAAGTGTGCATCAGTCAGCATTGATCTTGGGATCACAAAGTGTCACCAAAAGTTATGTTTTAACCTTGCATTTAGTTTGGTGCCTGAGTTTGCCCTGAGCTTTTTAGTTTGGGGGGATTGGAAGGAGAGAAAGAAAATAAAAAGATGGAATGGAACAGACGTCTCTGCTATGTGTCGACATTGCTGTCAAGGAAGTAAAGAGTAGATTAAATTAAGCCAAGCAGCAATAGCTAGACAGGTACAGTTTTTTGGACTATGCAATTTAAAATACCTCTACACTACATAGAAGTCACTTCAGTGACCACAAAGTAGATGTGGCTTGAAAGTGGGGGTTTTTTTCTCTTTTTTTTTTTTGTTTTGTTTTCAACTCTTCTGTTATTGCCAAGCTTCTCAAAGTCTGTAAAGCAAAACACTACTAAACCCCATATTGCTCAGTAGGTGCTTTTTACCCAGGAAAATTATGTATCTTAGTGACTTATAAATCAAATTGTTAGGAAGATTTCAGTTTAGATGAGTAAATTTCAGTAATTTGTGAAGTGCTCTTTACCTTGTTTACAACATTATCACTCACTAATTTTAAAATTAAAGATCTTTTAGCATCTTTAAAATATTTTAACAGTATAAAGTATATTTTCATTATGTTTTTATCAATCTATAAAAACTACCCAGGTGTTTTGCCATGACTAACCTATGTCAATGCTTTATCATGTGCTTTATTATAGATTTGTAAATGTATAGACTGAATATTATACTTTTGTATTTAACTGATTTTTTTTTTTGCAGCAAAATAAAAATTGTGATCTATAGTTCAGAAAATTAAAGTAGAATGGATGGAATATTCAGGAAGCAGAGAGGCCATAATTTAAGGATAAAGTTTAAATAGGATATCAACCTTTCTGAATTGCTGAGGATATCTCCTCCAACCGGATATAAACAGCCAGAATATCTCTCATCAGTTTATTTTTTTCCTACATGAAACATGAAGAAAATATTTAGTTTTCCATATGACGTACAGGGTGCTCATTGCCCTGATTTTCCAGTAAATTGTTAGGAATTTCTTTCTTATATCTAAACATCTTTCCTGGCTGATGAATATGGGGCAGTGGAAGACTGTGTATTTTCTTACTTAGTCATCCCATTTCTTCATTCCTTCAGGTCGTTTTAGAAATGAATTCCTTAATCTTGTGTGGGTGTGGAATTTCAGAAACACCCAAACAACTTAGAAATATTAATCTCATTATAGCATTGATGTGTTTCTAAAATTCCACTTCCCTAATCTGTGTTTAGTCACCAGTCTAAGCTTTTAATTTCAGAAAATCATATCCACCTAGTTTTTTCTTGGCCTTGTCTCAGTCTTGTTCAGTATTGTTACAGATCTTACTCTCTCTTTTATTTATTTTTTTTAATGCCTTTAGAATTTATTAATGCCAATTACAGTGAATTTCAGGATTTCCAGTCAGGAGAGTTCTCTTTGGCATTCTTCTTTTGGAGATAAGCATATGCATTCGCCTATGTAAAGATAATAAAATAGAAAGTTAAGAGGTAACTTGATTATAGTCAATAAGTTGCTTCAAAGAGAGAAAATACTAGGAAATAAATGGTTCCTGGAGGAAAAATGTAACAAACCAGTATAGAAATTAAAACCAGATAAATTAGAATTAGCAATAAACCCCGAACTATCAGTAATGAGGCTAGTTAATCACTGAAAAAGTTAGCAAAGATAATTGTGATTTCTCCATTTTCTAATGCTTTCAAAATAGGATGAAACAGCTTTCTGAAAAGTTAGTGTAGTCTAATACAGCTTATTAGGCTTAGTTAGATGTACCTGAGTGGCATCCCATATCCAATGTTCAATAGTTCAAATAGTTCCTCTTGACAGAAAAATATATCAAAAGAGCTAATCAAATATTTTTCTCAGCTGTAATGAAATATTCTTATCCAAGCTAGAAAAGCTGTTGTGATTTTAAATTTAAAATATCACAAATAGTGTAGTTTAAACAACATAGTGCAGGAAACCATTGTCAAATTATAAACATGGCTATTTCAAATTATAAATTAACATCTGCCTGATGCCTCTTGTTGTATTAACAAGGTAGCAAATTTATATGCTCTGGAATTCAACACCATTTTAGAGATTCACAAGCTAGGTATGAGAAAACTGACATTTTGGATTGCACAATGTGAAACCAGGATCACTGAAACACTAGTTCCTTATTATTTTTTGGAGATCTAAAGTTCAACAGCTGTGCAAGCAAAATTGGTAGGATTATTAAAAAATAGTTGGTTTTGCAAGTTGGGTTCTTTTTTTCAAAATGCCTGCAAGAACTTTTATTTCTTTTCTTTTTTTAAATTAAAAAAATATTCTTAGAAGCATTACTAAAATGGATGTTAATTTTTTTCGCTTGTTGAAAATGTGGCACACCTAAAGTCTGTAATATTTTCAGTAAGTTGACAAGCTTCAGCTGGCTTTAAATGATTTTTATTTGATACCTCATAGAATTCAAGCTTTTAAATTAGTGCCTCTTTGTAAAATGTAGTGGGTATAAAGGAACATCTGTTTTAAAAAGCAATGAAATAAAATTGCTGAACTGATAACTTAGACCCAGAAAGCACCGTGTTCCTGGGATGACATTGTCAAGCAGCATGAGCTTTCCTGTCATGTAGAACAGCATTGTTTCCTGTGGTTTGCTTCTGCCAGATGCCATCTTAGAGCCAGTTAAAGGCAGGGGGTTTTATTTTTTTTTTATTAGATGTTTCTGGTTAATTTCATTTAATAATTTGTCACCTCAATTTCATCTTCAATAATCTAATATTGAGGTAATACGAAGCCTTTTTATAGGGGCTGATGGTGCATGTATATGCAATTACTTTTATTTATTTAAGTATTCCTGTGGCCCACACAGTAAAAAATATCCAGAGGATATTATGGCATCATGGGACTGAATAAAATCTCTTTCAGAATCCTGTTATGAAAATTTTCCTGAACTATCCTAGTGTGGGGCATGGATTTCATGGTAAGATGGGCCTCTAAAGGTTTTGGAGCTCTGGGACCTTTTGGAGGATGGAAACTGAGGCTGTTGGCATGGCATCTTTGCTTTAGGCATCAATTTCTAAAAGTATGACTTCTCTGGAGTTACACTGCAATTGAATTCCCTGAGCCAAGACTGCCCCAGGTACTCCTGGAAGGGAGACTGGAAAATACTGTCAACAGCCATACATTTTCAAAGGGGAAAGAGATCACAGTTATATTTCCAGATTAAAGTAAAAGCTAGCAGACTCTTCCAAAGTAGCAGAAATTTTGTACAGTTGTATTTATTCTTTAGGTTATACAGATTTCAGAAATTCTACACTCCTATATGAACTTCATTCTGTGCCTGTGTTCTTGTTTTTATTGTTCATGTGATTATTTAATATGAAGAGAATCACTTATATATTCCTACTCATTTATTGTGCTGCGATCACTAAAATAGTGACTACAAAAACTGTTCAAAGACATATCCGTCAGCAGAGTCCCAACAGGCAGCTGTATTTCGAGTTTCCCAGTGCAGTTCTGCCAGGAACCTTCATATTTTCCTAGAGGTAAGATGAATTCAGCTGTCATGCTGTCTGAGTTCTCAGCCTTTCCTCATCATAAAGTCAGATGGCATGACTGGTTGATTGTGTTTCTTTAATCTTCTTTTGAAACTTCAACAAGATGACTTTTGTTATTCTGTGAATTATGCATTTGAAAACTTTAAATGGTACATTTTCTCTCTGACTTCTGCCAGTGGGACTAGGCTTGTAGTTCAGTATTTTTACTTTCTCATTTGACATGCTGTAAATACATTGTAGCTGGAAAAATGCTCATCCTGAGCAACCATCCACAGACAGTATGTTATAGAAACTGCAAAAAATATGTAGATATCAAAAAATATAGTGCTATTTCTTATTGCTTGGAGCATTGATAGTCAGCAAATGAACATATTTATTGTATATCACCTGATGGCTTATTTCTTAGTTGTAAAGTATCTTAAGGAATGTATTGCCATAACTAGCTAATCACTGTAAACTGGATAAAAGCCATGTTCTTATAATTCTTATTTTTTAATCTTTATCAGAATGAGGTTCTGTGGTATGGATATCTTCTAGATTTTAGGGGGAAAGATACCATTTTATAATGAATCAAAATGGAACAAAGTCACAGTTCTGTTCTGGACTTCTGGCATACCTGACAGGAAGGTGAAGGAATAAAACCGCTTACATTTCACATAAAAACGATGGAGGTCTTTTTCTGATTCCTTTTTATTCAGTTATTCATTTGGTGTTACAGTGCACTGTGTTTTAGAAGGGCTGTAAAGAAATCAGAAGGTTCAGCTATGAATCTCATTCCTTAATGATTTCCTGTAATGTTCAAATTCAGCAAACTGCCACGGGGAACTCCTCTCTTACCACCACTTTTCCTCAGCAATTCATAGAATTCCCCACTCTTCTTCTTTCATTAAAACTAAAGTCACGTACTTACCAAACTGGTTGGTAAAGGTCCAAGAAAAGCTCAACTGTTGGGTGAGGAGAGGTCGATTAACTTCCAAACCACGAGAAAGACTTATGTGTCTTTACTGAGCACAAGTTGAACTTTTTGTAATTGACCTAAGTTGAACATAACTTAGTTTCAAAAAGTTAGGCAGTCAATACAGTGGCTTCATGCATTTCTATTACTTATCATTTTACATCAAGAAAGCTTGTCTCTCTGATTAGGAGACAGAACTTGTGTGTTTAGTTATGTAATCGACTTCTGCTTGGTTCCAGACCAGAAGTATGTGTGATATGGGAGATGTATGAGTATTTTGGCATTACATTCTATATGTAAGAGACTCAGTAATGTACATAAAATGAAAATGTTGATAAATAATACCACTGAAATAATATAAAGCTCACTGTTTCCTTCTAATGGTTTTTCATTTGAAGTTCATCCTCACATAACTTCCTATTGAAGTGTTTGGTTTTATTTCAATCAAAAGATTATATTAAAATAGACAATCAAGCCTAGCTTGTCTTGGACAGGCTTCTATGGGGCTCAAGTTCTAGTCAAGCAAAATAATTTGTATGCATGCTCAACAGATCCACTTGTAACTACTGTAGCCTTGAATCACACTGCTTTATCTGCATATGGCTCAGAGAAGGGAGAGACTTGAGAAGGAAATTTAATGGATTTTCAGGTGTCAAGTTCAGAAAAGCTATTCCAAATTAAATGCATTCATTTATTGCACTTGGTTTGAAAGTTCAGTGATACCTGTTGCAAAGAAAAACTCATGCTCCATGTCAGAAGGGATTGGATAAGGACTTTTTACAGAGAGTTGGTAAAAGTACTGGGTTTTGCAGAAGCTCTCAACAAACATGTGAATGCCCAGCCTGATGACTGAAAATATGTTGCCCAGAAGAAAGAATTATTTTTATAGGTCTTTTAAATATATATATTTATTATAATGGTATTTAATTTTGGGTGGTATATCAGCCTCAAGAAGAAAAGATGCCCCTATCATTGTACTTAGCTATTACCCTCTGTACAAGCTAAAAGCTTTGACATATCCAGAAATTACAGGACGCAAAAGTAAAGAAGAAATACTATTTTGGGAAGAATCAGAGTTGGCATCCAGAAAGTGTTTTCAGTAGGATTATAGTATAATTTTCAACTTTCATTTAGTTCTTTGAAATCTTTTTGGTTTCCTTCCCAATCATTTTGAGTTGAAGAGTTGTACTGTTGAATGTTATTGTTGTTGGTACTCTTCCCTCTCTTCTGACCATCAAAATATGGGCAGCGTTGGCTGTTTAACTTCTCTTTGAAGATGTAACAGAATGTCAAATTCTGTTGCAATGCTATTAATATTCTCTGTGTACCTAGCAAGTTTCACAGACAGAACAGGGTTTAAGTCTTTCATGTCCATATGGGATTTGCTTTAATAAAATCATAGTTTTGCTTGAATGTTCACACATAGACTCAGCATATATATTTGCTGTTATTTGAATTGAGCTCTACTCTCTATTTTTCATCCCACAAAACGTGCAGCAAAAATAATGTAATATAGTATGGGTTAGGATTTTTGGTTTTCAGGAATTAAACTCCTTTGGGTTGTTCTTGACAAAGTCCGTTATAATTGTCTTAAAAGAATAAGCTAAATAGATTCGGGTGCTTTCCTCCCCCTCCCCCTTCACATTGTAATTAAATACGTGTGTGTGTGTGTGTTTCTACTATGTATCTGAAAGTTTAATTTTCTCAAAAACCAAGATGTGCACATGATTAACTTTGTAAAATTTCTTGTAGTGGAATGGAGTATTTATTTTTAAACTAAATCCTTAAGGAGCCATTGACTGTAAATAAAAGACTATATTTTCCTCCTCAGTATTTTTGCTCATTTTATCAATTGTATTTTTGTATGCAAAATGTATTGTCAAGATACTGTAGGCTTCTCTGTTTAAATAACTCTGTCTAAATAATGGTTTTTATTTACACTGCTTTACTGATCCAGTTAGTATTCCAGGTTCAGTATGCTTTTTAAGAAGATGATACACAATATTTTGGGGATCCACAAAGAATTCAAATATGTAGCTTACTGGTGTAAATTTTTTGAAGGTATCTTAGTAAGTTTTTGGGGGAGGGTTGCATCTGAAATATTTTGCACACATCTCTGGCGATGTGGATTTCTTTTAGTTCTTAGGCCACTTTTGGCAACTTGCTGCATATCCAAATACCTAATATTCAAAGCTCTTCAGATATTGAAGCATATTGCGCACAAAATGATATTAAAATAGTATCTCGAATGTATGTTTCCATATTTGGGCTCCAATATTGAAGGAAAAAAATCTGTAACTTACATTACAATTTTATCTTATTTTATCTATATTTTACAGTTACTTGTATTAGTGTAGACTGATAGCCAGGAAACCTTAATATAAATTATTAGAGATATTTTTTCCAGTTTCTCTACAGTCAGAATAGAAAACAATTACAAAATAACTATAACACTGTACAGGAATTTCATCCGGCACCTGACCATTGGGACAGTACAGAAGCTGGACACATCTTCACCAGGAAGCTCAGCAACTCCCCAAAGGCTGGTATAATTTAGGTACTTTTGGGGGAATTTTGGCATCACACATCACATAAATTTAAAATAGAATGTGATGTGGTTTCAGATGTTTATGAGAACAGCATTAATGTATTTGTTTATTATCCTTAGCCAATAAGAGGTTGGAGTGATCATGTCAACAGAGAGTAAGAGCAAAGATATGCAATGAAAGATATTGAAAAACGTAAGAAAGTCCTCAGGTTAAAAGAATGACTCAGTGAAGATACTTGGCAAATCTACAGCAGCATGTTCAAACCCATGGTTTTTGGTTTGAAAAGATGCATTTCTCATCACAGAAGAGACTACTGCGGTGAGTTTGGAGAAGATAAGAACCTGAACAAGGATCTCAGCTACAAAAATGAATTGGAGATTCCAGATAGAGATAATCACCAAGATATAGACATTAACCAAATGTGAAGAATCATTTGCAATTAATTTTCTGTAGAAGAGAAGGGAACACATAGGTATTGAGGAAGACGTGCTTAAATACCATGATGATGAGTATGTTAGAAATATCTAGCTAGGCACTGAGCAGTTAAGCAAGTATATAATGAGCCAGATAATCCCAATTAAAATCAGCTAAGCCAAAGCAACCTAACTAAGATATATTTGCTGTCTTTTCCTGCTCTTACTGTTTATTGTCTAGTTTCTTGATCCTTTAAGAGAATAAAATGGTGTACTGCTGAAGAAATTAATTTTATAAGCTTCTTTGCTTGGAATCCTACTGATATGCTGAGATGTCAGATGACAGATTGTTTTTCTTTATCCACATGAACAACTGATTTAGTGTTTATTAAGAACCTAAGTTTGACCCTCAGGCCCTCAGGTCCGAAAGAAGTGTTGGAGTCATGGAGTTCGTGAAGTGTCCTTACGCTGGAATGCAGGATTTTTTCAGCAACTGACAAGATCTAGCCAAAGAGCGGTATTTGCCGTAACACTGTGCCAGTTATTCTGAGGGAGAACTACCACATGCAGGAAAGCAAATACATCAGATAAAGAGAATGTACTTCTAAGAATAAGCCTACATAACACCAAAGTTGAATAGAAATCCAAAATAGTGAGACCAATCTTGAAGTTCTAAAATAAATGCTACTCTTATGAACATATAAATTTCTCACCAGGCATAAACCTTGCTTTCTATGCTGTAGAATTCTTCATTATTTGTTAATGTATTTCAGCTCTAGGGTTATTGAGAAGTGTTACATCATAAATACAGAATGAATTTATGATTGACTGCTGTTAAGTACTATAATACAACTTTTCTGCTTGTAATTAATAGGCAGATTGCAATTAAATAATTTCAGAGATGCACTGTTTCGTAGAATCATAGAATCTATGTATAACCTCTTTCATGAGATGCATCCCAAGGTGCTTTGCAAAATAATGAAATTAACAATGCAAATATTGATGAATACACTAGGTCAAACAAAGCAGTCCTTGGTCTTGAGAGTGGCACCACTATGAGCCAACAAACCAAGGGATTCCAGATGCAAAGAAAAAAAGTACAAGCTGCAAAGCAAGCTAAATAGGATAGCTGCCTTTCAGTCTGTGCTGTGCTTTTAGGAAGGACAAAAAAAATGTTCAAAATGGTTTGAAAGTCTTCATTTTGCTTTCTACATGATTGTTGCATTTCATTGTGTCTATTTGCTCTGGGTTTTGTGCATCTTACAAACAGTCTTTGACACATTCATAATTGTGCCAAATCTCATCTTCTGCATTAACAGGTGTATGAGCTTCTAAATTTTCTAGTTTCCATATAGGCTATCTTCTGCATGAGCTACTGTTAGAAGAAATACTGTTCTTATATAGGTAATTCCCACCCAATTAAGAAAATTTAGGATTTTCAAGTTTGGTCTTACAGTTCTGTTTTATCTATCCCTGACAAGAGAAACTAAAGCTACACAGACCACAGCTGAAGACAGGCTCAAAAGAAATGAGTGGTGATTTAACTTTTACAACTTATTCTTTCTGAGTGAAACTTGTTTAGGCATGCTGGGCCTTCATGAAAACCCTCTGCAGCTTCTTAAAAAGAATGTGAGGGGTGAGTGAGGAATAATTTTTTCAATCACAGTGTGTTATAAGACTTCTTTCTTTTTTTTCTTTTCTTTCGCATTGTTTCCTCTTTGTAAATTTTTGTCTTACTCTTTCTCCCTCCCTGTTTAAGAAACCATTGCTGGTTCCATGTGCATTCATCCAGCTCCAACATTTGTTCATTGCTAATAATGAAATTTATTCAAACTGTAAATTCCAAGACTGCAATGATTAAGCCATTTGAAATGGCTCCATCAATTGATCTCCAAGTTTCTCAGCCAGATTGTTGGTCATACTTGTAAATATTTGTACTAATACTTACATTTTTTTGTTTCAGACTCTATTAGTCACAGAGGCACAAAAGCCTACCACACGGTTCGTAACTAATCAAGATAGTGCCAGTCAGCCATTGAGAATTCTGCTATTATGCAATCAGCTGAGTGCTAAAATTTGAAATTAACCTGTTATGAAAAGCTTGACCCACAAAAGGCCATTTAAAGTGAACTCCAAAGGACTCTGTGTGAGTTAAGGGAAATATTTTTAAATTCTGGTGTCCATATTTTTGATCTTTTGCTTCTCTTATTAACCTCAAAAATGGCAACATGATGATGTTCGAAAGTGCTCTTTGCCAATCTCACTTGCAGCATGTATAGCAATATTGTGGGTTGTTGATTATGAATCAGAAGTGAGCTGTTCCTATTTTTGGTTTGATTTTTTTTGCACTGAGCAGCTTTAATTTCCATTGAAGAACTGATGAAGACTGGCAGTGCTAGTTTTATATGTGACTCAGAGCAGTCCTAACGACCCCATCTTTGAGATATGCAATGGCATGATGCCAGTATTCCAAGGAGGTTGTGCATTCATGATGTGGGATAATAGAATTTTAATTATAGATCACAAAATGCTTTCAGATGTTTTGAGGTGTATGCATTCCCAAAACATGCTACCCTTAGGGTCTGAAGTTCAGTAGTTTTAAAGAGTTGAAAGATTTTTAAAGATCCCTTAATTTTAAAGTTGTATTCTCTCACTACAGAAATTAATTCCTAGAGCATGAGTAAGAAACAAGAGCTAGAGAAAGTCTCTGAGAGAAGAAGAACACTTTGGGATTTTAGAAGTTTCCCATCTCTTCTGGTCTTAAGTGTCTACTAAAATATCAAACCAAATCCATCTGCAAGCCTATTGTGAAACTAGAACATTAATAAAAAATGTGAAGGGAAATCAGAATTTCCAGAAGCTGAGAGAAGAGATAAGATTCTTTAAAAGAGAACAATTTGCATGTGAATCTAAAGATCCTATTCAAAACCAGACAGAAAATCTGGATGTATTCCAAAAGCAAGATTTAATATAAACTTGCATCGCACTGTGATGCCAGCATGTCCTTTAAGCAGCGCTGAACAGCTGAGAATCATTCACCTTACTTTAGCAGGCATTTTTTGAGAGAAACGGGGCAAAGGCAATATTAATTTTTAAGTAATGTGAGCACAAGAAATCTGATGCTAAACTGCCCTTTTTCCCCTGGGATTGTGTCAAGCTAATTTCCAAGACATCCTTCTGAAAATGTATCCTTTGGACTCAAAAAAAAAAGGCAAAACCCACCCTCTTGGACCCTAATGTTTTAGTTCCTTGCGTGAATCTTCTGGTTTGATTTAGGAATGTGCTGCTTGGTTCCCTTGTGCATTGTTGTTGTAGAATTTACTTTGGAAGGAAAAGTGAGTATACGGTTCACGCCTTAACCTTGTCAAGCTTCCCCTTTACCAGCTTGAACTGACACAATACAGATTCTGAAAGAAAGTCCACAGCCAAAATTAATTGTAAACATTAACCATAAAATACTACTCTTGACCCTACCAAGGGGCAGACCTCTAGGAATGACATCCTGCTCCTTAAGAAAATAACATCCCTCTCCAACCGAGAGGAGCAGACGGTCTTGTCTGTGCATGACAGACATGCTGACCTGTGCCTCAGGGTGTAACATCCGATTTCAACTCAGAGGGTAATAAGCGCTACAGGCCTTACATTGTGGAAGTTCTTCCCCAAACACAGCCTGACATACAAGCTTTGGCAGCTCGTGCTATCTGCGTACAGCAAGTCTTGTCCAAGATTGTGCTCTAAGGTGAGGTTTTTATGCAAAGTCAAAGGCTGAAGCTATAAAAATTAGAGCTGCCACTCCAGCTTCCAGGCTGTTTTGACCTGAATGAAAACTGTACATATACTTCACGTTGTTGTAACAGCAATGAGCCCTGGGGAAAGGCTACAGTCTGTAACTCCTTTGTAACATTTCACTTGAATAGACTCTATGTTTAGTTTATTTTTAGAGGTACAATCCACAGATTGGAGAACCTATTTCCATGGCTATCAGGAAGTGTGTTGTTCAGCAGCAAATTGAATTAATTAAGTCTCTGAAATCTGAAAATCCAGGACCAAAATATATTGTCCAATACTAATTTTATTTGGAAAAGAAATAATAGAACAAAGAACAACTTCACTGCAAGTCACTGGAGATGAGACTTGGGTGCTGAAATCAAGCAAGACCTGAAACATTGAATGAAGCATTTCCTAAATATTGCAAAAAAAATCTGGGCATGAAGCAATAAACCAGATTGATTCCCAGGAGATGTTGGTTGTACTGGCACTGACAGTGAGAGATTTCAGCAGCAAGCTGCTGAACTTGTGTTAAGGATGCCCTGCAGATATATTTCTGATATTACACTTCTCCCTTGCCATCAAGGACAAGATGAAAGTAACACCAAACTCACTTGGCAGGGTTTACGCTCAGCATAAACCCCTATGTGATTTTGGTCTTCCTTTTCCCAGTGTGTCAGTCTCAGATGGAAGCTGAGCTGCTGTTGGGACAGGCAAGTTAAGTGAGAAGAGAGCCAGGGAGAAAATAGGTGTCATGCCTAAATGTTGGTGTGCTCAGCAATGATGTGATATAATAATTATGAAAGATTAAAAGAAAATTTCCCTGATAACCCTTGCTGGGACAGAAGATGGCGTTTTTCTCACCCATTGAGTGATACTAATTAAAGAATAAACTTCAAGCTTTTGCAACTAAATTATTGCTGGTAACCATGTCTGTGAGGTTAAAACTCCTCTGGATTTCTGTGCTCCACTGCAGTGCAGCTATGCCCCCAGTAAGTGAACGTGACAAATTTGCTAGGGATGGCGGAGGTTACTGCAGTGTCATTTGCTGGATAAATGCCTTGAGGTGGGTGAATATTTTCACAGGAATTGATGTGTACTTGATTTGTACTTGTGTAGTCTACTCATATCTAACAAATATAAACTGTATTCTACACAGATGGCTTATTTCTGACAAAACAATACAAACTGAGTATGCTCCTCCTCTCACACCAATGCCAATACATCTCTTCTGTTATTAATAAGTTATTTATACACATTCTGACAGCAGACTAGACCTCATCTTTGAGATCAGTACCTGACGCTCATATTTCTTCCCTCTTGGCCTTTGTTTCTTTCCACCATCCATCACGCTGACTCTTACTTCCTATCCTCTCCTGTGAAATAGACACTACCTTCTTTTTTCACCAACAGTAAAACAGATCAAGGTGGTTCTGTGTGTTGGTAAAGATAAATGTCAAGGCTAAAATCTTTCCTTGTGTGGCTTCCATTAAATTTCATTGGGTAGTATTTGCACACCTTTCAACTATGATGCACAAAGGCTAGTGTTGCAAAAGATTTTCAGAGTCTCATAACATCATGCCTGAATTTCAGGAAACCAGTGCTTCTGGATGCCTCTTAATTGAAATCAAATGCTATTTAAACCTCCCTATGGTTTGTGACTTAGTTGTCCAATCTTTTCAAATAGCCTCTTCTCTAATGGTACAGGTGGTACATTATGTCAAGGAGAGGATTCACAAACCATGCCTTGGAATTATGCAAACAGAATTTCAATGCAATTGTGATAAATAAAAATAGCAAACTACATTAAAGATGTTTTAGCTCAGAAGATGTAGCAAAGATAAGGACGAAAAGACATGAAGATGCATTTGGACCTAAGACAATTCTGTCGGGGTGAGGTAACGGGAAGTCTTTTCACTTGTCATTGCTCTGTGATAGGAAGAGTATTTATTACCAAGTATCTCTGTATAATGTTTTGTTCTTGGAAACGAGCTAAAATGTTTGTTTCTGAAGGAATTTTTCTTTCATTTGCAAAGGAGTTTGTTGCAAGAGCTAAACTTGCAAGAGCTAAAGAGGAGAGAGGCTGCTGACTTCTGATAGCCCATCAACACCACCAATTTAAAAAGCCCTGCCAGGACTGGCTGAGCGATGGCAGTTTCATCAGCAAAGTTCAGAATTTCCTTCAGAGGAAAACTGAGTCTGACTTTTTGAACTTTCAGGCTACTGGGCTGAGCAGAGTGAAAACAATTGGTTAGAGACACCATGCTTAGACCTAAGGGACAGATGGCTCTGAGCTATGCCAGAGAATTATGATAAGACATTCAGGCTGCATACCAGGATTTTTTTTTCTATTTGTTTCTTTTTAATCATTGTTCTTGCTCTACCATTTGTTCTCAGTCTCACTTGCTTTTCACTGTTTCTCAGTAATAGAGAATATACAAGACATTCTGCTGGAAACCTGGGGCCACTTAATCAGCAGCCGTAAGCTGAGTTCAACTCACATTCACAGACAATGGCCTCCTAGAACACGAACATCCAAACTGAAGGCAAGTTGGATGCCCCTTGGATGTTATGCATTCTCAAAGGCTTTCACTAGTGTCCATTCAGTGGCAACTCTCTTTTTAAAGCATATTCTGTACAAAAAGAATCCTAAAAGCAACTTAACAGCAAAATTAAAAATCTACATAGATTACACTTCTAATGCAAGGGAATGGATTAACTTAACTTTCAACTCCTGCTGCTTAATGTTGATTTAATATATTGTCTTGACTTTTAATAAGGTTATTGAAAGATAAAAGCGTATAAGGAGCTGTGTTACAGATGCGACAGAACTTCATACGCAAAATAAAAAGAGACATTATAATAAAATGAAAATTGAATGTTGCTTGTATAAAATCTGGCTTTGTTTTGATGCATAAAACAGCAAACACTGTTCCACACTGAGGTTTTCAAGAATGTCTTAAGTATACAACGCTTCTGATGCCACCCCAGTTGCCTATATATAGATCTGTCTTGTGTAAAGAATTTAAAAAGCATTAGAATGGAGAAATCAAAGAGACAATAAATTTTAAACCAATCTTATTGTCTGCAGCCTAAAGTGTTATTAAGATCAAAGTGGAGCACACATCTGGCATTTGCCTTTCTGCAAAAATTAGATCAAATTACCTACCATAGGATTTAGATACATTCAGTAAGTTCTTTCCATTGTACACATAGTTTTCTTTCTCCTTTATATTTGCTACATCTAACTTAACATCCAAATTCTAGCCTCTTCATTCATGTGGAGTTGAAACAAATTAACAACAAAAATGGAAATATATGTTCCTCATGAACAGCTGTTTCCTAAGGAACATCCAGGGTCCTTCAGATCCTAAGGAGAGAGATTCAGCTAGCCTTCGTCTTTGCCATTAAGTGTAATTGTCTAGAAATAGTTATTGAGTACACACAACCCTGCCCCCTTCCTTGAAAAATGTTTTTTATGCTTACTGCTGTAATTATTGTCATTGTTGACTTTGTTCTATATTAATCACTCAAAGTCTGTTGTTAAACTATGAACAAACTAGCCCATACTTTTATGTATAAACTCATCAAATGTACTTTTTCAGACTTCTAAATATACCTAATGCATTCCTAGGCTTTTGATACTTTTGCTTAGAGAGATAAATAAATGTATGTTATATCTATATAACACAATCTTTTAATTCTCTGAATAGAAGAATACACTAACACAAAGCTAAGATTGAGAATATGTTGCTTCTTAAATACACAAAAGACTGTGCATTTATGCTTTAACAAACTAATTGCAAAACAGAAATTCAGTAAAATTTAAAGGAAAAAGAATATTAAGGTCCGCAAATTCATCATTAAAGAAATCAAACAAACTTAACAGTGCTCTGTAGTGATGCCATGAAGTAACTATAAAATTATGATTAATGAATCTGAGTGTTGCTGTCCCAGATGAGCTGTGACACATTAATTCTTTCCAATTGCTTTCTTGCTGGAATCCATATTGATATTACTGGACAAAAGGATAAGATATAGTTCTCAATTATTCTACAGAGAGATGGAGATATTATTTTAACCATTGTTCTTTTGATCTCTTGTAATATGAATTGGAATATGGCTATTTCCATAAGGCATTATTTAAAAAAGAAATGCAAACATGGTGATTTCAAATTTTATTTGCAGAACATTTATTGGGAGTCAGTGTAACTTCTCCATTTGATTCATCCCCAAACTATGTTATTTACATCTGTATCACAGCAAGGAGAAGTTATTGCTCATCACATCTTAGAAGTTTGGGGGTTTTAATACAATCCCAAACATTCTTCTTTTATGTCAATGTATAATTTGATCTTCCTATCTTGCTCCTTGTGCATTTGAAAAAGGCAGATTATTGATTCTATTTTCAGTACTTTTAGGAAATAATAGGAAAGGGAGCAAGTGACAAAATTTCTGTTCTCTTCTGCCCAGACCCATAAAAGCTAGAGGAGGAATCTGGGCAGCCAGACGCCACACATTGTCGAAGGGCACCTTAAAGTCATCAGCTACATTCCCAGGCAGGCAGTACAGACAGGCTTCAGATATTTTTATGAAGCTGCATTACAAGGTAGCATCAAAAATCTGCACTGGGATTCGTTATGATACCTGTGAGTTGCTGTGTATTCCTGATTTCAGTCTCATCTGATAAAAAAATAAAGCAAGGTGTCTAAATCTTATTGGGGTTAATCTTTTTGATACCTTAAGGCCAAGATTGGATGGTTGTTAAAAATACATACCAGTGATATCTATCTCCAGTGTTTTGGCTAAATCCAAATGCACATTAATTTTTTAACTCCCTGAAATCTTAAGTTATGCAGATCTCCCTTTCAGAAGACTTTGGTTAGTGCAACCACACAAGTAAGCAGAAAATTGGGACCTTCTGTCAGTACTGATTTCTGTATTTCAGAAACTAATGAAGTAGTTTTTAAGGCAGGTTTGAGTTACTTCGAGTGAGTAAGATGTATGGGTTTTAAAAAGCAAAGAAAGAGTGTGTAAGGAGATCATTGGGTTAAGCAAGCCAGCATTCTCATCTCGGTCTACCAGTGACTAGGTGCTTCTCCTTTAGGAAACGTTTTAGAACTAACAACTCTAGGTTTACTCCTGTACACTGGATAGCACACAGAAATATCAGTTCCCAAGGGTGCAGATCTCTGGTGTTCCTTTTTTTTTCTTTTCAGGTGAAGGTAAATTACAAGGTTACATTACTGCATTATTTTTGCAAATGCATTGTCCCCCTTCCCAGCCAGGCACTGCTGCTGACAGGCAGCTGGAGAGGAGCCACAATGCTGTCTGTTCCACTGACCCATCCAGGATGCACCATACCTACTGTGCGCATGTGTTGCTCAGATGTCTTGCACATGCTTAGCAAAACTGACATCCTATTGATGCCTCAGCCCTATAACGTGTGTGCAAATCAACTGCACAGCACATGGATGACAGAGCACACACAGAAATCTCAAACAGAAATGTATCCTACCTCACTAGGAAGAGAGACAAAATAGCCTTATTTCTATCTGTGCTCCTGAAAGCTGATTAAGGTGTGTGAATTCTCTCACTATCGTCTTCAGTGTAACAATCTATAAAGCAGTGAGGACTTCACAGTGGATGTATCTTCAATTCAAAGCTGGCGTGTAGGCTAAATGTAAATTATAATGAGTATCTGAACTTCTTAGCATATAAACAGTACGACCATGGTACTACAGAGTACTAGAAAGGTAAGTCCAGGAGATTTTTCTCTCTGTTTTAAATGTTCAAATAAATTTATATGCACGTCTTTTCAAGGAAATTTATTCTATTGAACTGTGCCATATCTCAGACCAAAAAATAGACAATTGCCTTCTAAAACCAATTATTTTAATGTTATTATCCTTTCAGTAAGTTTTAGAAGTGTGAAAAAAGCTGGAAGACTAAACAAAAAAATCCCAAACTTTAAAAGACTCCAAACAGCCAGTACTACTAGAGTGCTCAGCTCTGCTGTTGCAAGAAGGAAGAACAGACTGGATCTTACCAGCACCCTGCTTTTCAAAGCTGGAAATGGGACATCTGACCCTTTTCTCTGGTTATCCGTGTGCTCCATGGGAAAACCCTGCATGCTGTTCGCTTATATGACCGTATACATGACTATGTCATTCATTCCTTTGAACTAAAAGGTACATGCCTGAAAATTACTGGGCTGATGTCACTGCTCAGAGGTTTATGCGAAATCGAAGATCGTACTCAGTCTGGTTCAGCAAGATGGTGGTCACTGTCAGAGCAGCCTTCTTTACAAGGGTAGACAATGCCCCCACTACTGCAGATGGCAAGATTGCACGGAGATCTGCAGTTACCAGCCAGGTTCCTCACACATCTGACAATGTGGAAGGTTGGAAAGGTAAAACTTATATCACTGCTGCCTATTTCCCACCACTAGGGAGGAAAGTTCGAAGAACTTTCAGCTTGCAGCTCTCTGTGGCTGCAGTCCTTCCTCAACCCTGACCTTGCTTAAATGCTGCCAGCAGGGACAAATCTTCCTGTTCTTTTTTGTAGCTATTTTAACCTCTGTCCCTGTTTACAGCTTTTAACGTGCTGTATTATAAATGTGTTCCTTACTCTTTTTTCTAAAAGTGGGAGTAAACCACTAGCTGGACGTAAAACTGGGATAAGGTGTAAGGCAGGCACGTGGACTCCAACTTTAACTCTACAACAGTTTCGGGGTGATTTATATCTCGAACTGTCACTATATGGTTTACAAGGGGAAAAGTGTAAGTAAAGATTGAGATTTTCCTTCTATAAATTGTGGAAGGGTGAGGGGGAAGTGACAGATCTCATTTAAAAACCTTATTGAAGTAGCCGTGTTGAATGATGGTGCCATAGCTTGTCTCTGTCTCATTGTCATAACGTAAGCCCTTTTATAATTAGAAGAAACCACAGAAGTCACAGTAAAGTACAACAGATCCAGACAGAGCTGGTAACTTAAGGAGGAAATGAAAAAAAGAAATGCAACAATAGACATGGGCTGGAGAAGATATTTTATTTATTTGTTACAAGTAGTTAAAATGACGTACAAAATGCTGGGAAGAAAAAACTCCAATTCTATTCAGTTACAAAATAATTAAAACTTCATTTTAAATCAAGTTTTGCTTTGTGAGACCGAGCATGAAAATACTGCAGCCTTAGGTTATATAGTCCATTGTTTTTAGAATAAAGCAGACATTTAAATGGTTGATATTAAATATCTTGTATAATTGTAAGTTAGCAGAACTTTCGTACTCTCAGGCAATAACTAGCAATTCATAGAAGTTCTTTGTATAAAATTTATATATTGTGGGGAGGGAATCTGCCTCAAGTGGAGTTCCATCGTGATCTATGCATGAGCTGTTTCGGAACATAAAAACTAAAACTTCTAAAACTTCTATCAATTTTCCTTCAGAATGCTAGCCTAATGTTAAATAAAGGAGTAAGTAATGTCTGAAGCTTTGCTTAGTGGCTAAGGGTTTAGGGACATAGTGGTCACTGTAAAAGACAATGGGAGTTTTGCTATCAATTTCACATGAAGGGAAAAATTCATTCTTAAGGTGTTCCCATTTCTTGAACAGAAATCCTAGCTAGTACAAAACTTTCAGCAATGAAACTTTCATCAACAACTGCGATTGACCCTTTCCCCTGCAAACCAACTCAAAAGGGTAATTTAAGTGAAAAATACCCCTGCCTGTTATCAGTGAAAGAGGATTTGTATTAATAATAACATTAAATAGCCATATCTTTCTGTTTAACTATTCACATTCCACACAGTGGAAATCTACCTCCAATAATTCCAGATTTTAAAACTGGATTTTAAAATCCTTAAAGAAACGTGTCAAACCTGCTGAGTGAGAATACACCAGATGAAATGCATTTTAATAATATCAATCAATGAGTTGCAGTCTCTTAATCTTACAAATGCAGACCTCACAACAGTGGATATTACAATAAAAATATATTAATTGCAGAGATACAGGATATTGCCAATAACTGTGTGATGCACTATGTAACAGCTGGAGCATCTAATACAATAACGGCACTCAGGATTCATCTGTGACATGCCACTCACTGTATATTTTTCCCTTTAAGCATATTTGTAAGAGCAGAATTTCCTTCCTTAGTGTTCGGTGGACAGAAATGGTGTCAAGATAATCACCTTGTGGTTGAGAGAGGCATCTGGTGTGAGAGGACAGTTACCCTGACCGTGGATACTAGAGAATATTGCTGCCAACTGGGGAAACTGAGTCCTGGACTATTAAAGTCCCATCGTACAATTAATGTGAACCTAATTCCAATTTCACTCTCATCCATGATGATGTCAGGACTACTTTCAGGCCTGATACTGACTCTGGCATAGGAACATGTCTTTCCTTTGGTACCCTATCAAACAGGACCTGCTGTCAGGGCCCTGCAGGCACAGGCATGGGTACCGACATGGACAGGAGGGTGTGCAGCACCCTGTGACCTCTTCAGCACCTAGCTGGAGAGTGCCCTTGCAAAGCCAGCACACAGGACAGCATGAGCAGCCTGCACTCATACCATGTGGTATGAGATGTGGCCAGTAAGACACCCCCCAAGCTTCTCATGAAGTGCCCAGTAAAGCAAGAGCAACATGCCTCTTGGGTTCAATGGCCCAGGGTCCACCTTAGTAAAACCAGCTTCTTTTGCAGGACCTTTTGTGCTCATGCCAAAACCTACAGCCTCATCAAGTTTAAGCTTCTAATCCTGAAGGAAAGAGAAGACAGGACAACCTCACAGGTGAGATTCATCAAGCTGTTGAAAGTATTGTGTTCCCTTTTATGTTTTTTTCCCCCCAGATGAGAGGGGCAGTTAGCCCTTAATTTTCAGGAAATTCTCTTTACTTAGTCCAAATTCAGTTTAAATGCAAGTCTGTGGTAAAAGATATAAAAGAGGATTATTGCTGGCAAAGTTCTGCATCTCTTTTCCAATAAACTGCATGCCTGTGGCAAAGCTAAAATAACAATAACAATGCAATGTTTACTAGTCATGAATGTCGTGTCTTTTGTCTCTTGTGTGGTTATTGCATTTGCAGTCACATGATGCTTGTTTTAATTTTTGCTTTGCTCTTTATGTACTAAATTACTGCCATTTGTACTTGATCTTAATTAGCAAGATTTTTGTGCTGTGGTTTATATATGTTTTTTATGTATGTGTGTGAAAAAGAGGAGAGAGTTCAGTTACACACAATGAAGTATGCATACTCATTGTATGTATGTATAGATACCCATGACTAAAAGATACTGCATATATATATGTAGATATGAAGAATAACTGATATCAGAAATATAAGACATCAAATGGATCTAGTGGCACAAGAATGGGTTTTGATTGATTTAGAGAGCCATTAGAATTCAGAAGTATATTTATAGCCTAGTATATAGTTTCTCTTTAATTTATGTAATATATGACTAGGTATATAAATTAAAGCAAAACATAAACAGAAGACTATCTCTTCCTCTGTATATTCCTATTTATGTATCTTTCCTTTTTCTACTCCCTTTTGTACTCTCTCCATCTACTTACTTTGGCCTTTTGCTTTCTAACTTGCTGTAGCTCTGTTTTCCATCCTCCTATAGTGACTTTTCAACACTCCCACATCCCCCATTGTTCTCCAGACATGGCTTTTGGATTACAGCTCTTTTTCTGAAGAAGCATGTTACAAACTCTTGATACAGATGCTATTTTCAGTGATGGTTTTGTTACAGTTTAAACTGCTTCTTGCCTACTACTTTGTATGTAAGAATAGATTTATGCTTTTAAATATATTGTCCTCTCACTTTGATGTTTCTCTTAATACAGTAAAAGCAAATAGCACGGCAGGTGAACATTAGCAAAAGCCACAACTCCACTTTCACAGCAAGCGGCAAAAATGTGAATATACAATAGGAAACCTAATTCATGACTGCAGGGAAATAGATTTTTTTTAATACTTCCTACCTCTGTTAATTTCTTTTTGTTGTAGTGAACATTCATATATTTGCTTGCACACATCCATTTTCTCACTTACACACAAACACGCACATGCATGCCCTTTCTTTACATTGATTTTTGTGTGTGTGTGTGTTTTCTTACTTGTTTTAGGTAATTTGCTAGGTTGCTTTCAGTTTTGCCAAGCCCTGAAGGCATGCTAGTTCATGCCACTCACTCTCCCACTGGCAATGATTGCGTACAGTCAGAGTGCAATCGCTACATTTGTCTCAGCTCAGTCCAAGTCAATAGATATACATCGGCATTCCTTAACTCGGGTGATTCTTTTCTTCTTTCTTGGGGGCTGAAGCTCAGGGCAATTGAGTGTAACAGTCATGGTCGTGAATTTCTTGGGCTTGCAGAAGGAACAAGATTGGAAAGAGCCTTCTTCTTTACGGACATGCCTGGGGATGTAGAAGGAATTGCACTGGCCATAGCAGAACCTGTTGATGATGGTACGACTGTTGCAGCCTTCTTCATGGATAGTTTGTTTGAGCGGTTGAGTTTTACACCAATCCCGTTTTAGGTATTTGCGCTCAGTGATGTGCAATGCCTCCTGACTAGATTCTAGCACCTCTTCCGCAGGCATGGAAGTGCCTTTTCCTCGTTCTCGATGCCTAGAACCCGACTGCTGTTGTGCCTGTATTTGCTCTGAATCATTGGGCTGATCTTTGTCAGGAGGAGGGATAGCACCTTGAGATCCACGATTCCTCTTTCTCCCTTCTCCTGTAGGTAGCAGAAATCCCAGCAGAAGAAACACAGTGCCAATGGCGTACAGTGTGCGGACCATCCTATATGGAGGAAGTTGAGGGAATAAAGCACAGTTGTGGATTTCAGATATCAACAGAAGCCAGGTATGCAGTATATTTTCAGTTCCATAAAAGAAATGTGGGGGTGTGCAAGCACACTTTTACAAAAGATAAGCATTAGCTTTTGCCAGCTGGAAAACAATTTCCAAATTACCAAGTGATAAAAGCTTTCATATACAGTGATTGAAAGTAGGAGGCTAAAGTAAGTCTAAAACGAATTTTATTTTGCATAGCATGCATCTTTTTCCATCTCTTTTCTCCATGTATACTACCCTAGTTAAGAGTTCTCATTCTCTTCTTACACCTTATTGACATTAGGAAGGTTACTCCTAACTTAACACTGGTGGAAGAACAGATTTTATGCTACACAAAGATTTGTATGACACAGCTATCTACAGTACCAGAGAGCTAAACTCTTTGACTCAGGAGATCTAGTCTAGCTATGTGTTCCTAAGTCAGCTTCGGAAATTTTGTACAGCTACTTGCACAATGTACATCCAGAAGATAATGTGTATGCTATATCCACCTGTTGTCTGAATTACAGCATCCCAAGCTCAGTCACGCTGCACCTGTGAAATGGTCCCATGTGTCTGAGTGTAATGCTGCTTAAGGTAAGAGATATACATACATAAAAACAAACAAACAAACAAACCCCAAACAACTTGAGTAGTTTGGGATGACTTCTACCTGCTTGGAGTGCTGCAGTTGTATCACTTATTTGGCTTTTTTTATCAGTAAGGGGGAAATTAGTGTTTGAACTGAAGAATCCTGCTTGTGCTACTATCCAAGAAACATGGTAAACCAAGGGCACCGTGCTGGATGGCTTTATCCACTCTGCCCAAGACCACACAACTAGGCAGGAAAGCAGCCAAATGCCAATGCTGTAAGGGCCACCTAGAGACTCAGCAGAGGCTCAGGGTAAGTAGTATTTGCTATAAAAGATATCTGTTAATTTCTCAATTACTAGTCTTTCCAGTCACACAGAGAAAATAAGTGTTATATTATGCTGTTCAAAAAGCATCTCTTACCAAATGGACTGGGAAAGGAATTACTGGAGTGGAAGAGTATCATAGGGAGTTTTCAATGTATTCAGGGATTTGCTTGTGGATTTAATATCTTAACTGTTTGTCTACAGATTGTTAGAGCACCTAGAGTTAATAATATGTATGATAAATATATGCTTTTGTTTTATTCATTTATTTTTCTGTACCAGTATGCCCTATGTTTGTCAGAAACCGCAGGCTTCAAGAGAGGGGTGCAAGAATGGCACTGTTGCCAACTCCAAGGGACAACTTGGAAGGGCTGCTTTTGATGTCTAATGAATGAAATGAAACATGCAATTCTAATAACCTTAAGGCTCTGAAATAGAACAGCAAAAAAAAAGTTGGGAATTCTAATAGAAGACTAGTGCAGCATAATTTCAAGTGTCAGCTTGGACTTCACATTTGCTTTCTTTCCCTATTTCTACTGCAACCTGAATGTTATTTAAACATGCTTCTTTTGAAACTCAATTTTCTCTTAAAAAAAAAAAAAAAAAAAGAAAAGTTATTGCATGCAATTGAAAATAGATTGCTAGTTTATAAGCAGTGCCAGCAAGCTTCAGGTGTTTGCTTAGTGTCCCATAACCGAGTTGAAGTTCCACCAACAAACATATTTCTGGACTACTTTTATTTCTAAAACTGGTGACCTCCACATTATTTCATCTTTCTCTCTCTTCTCCCACCATAAATGTTCAATTGATGACACAATAAGGTTTAATCATGGGAAAATGAGGTGTACTTTGAGATGGGAATTTAGAGGAAATTTGATGGTAATGTTTACTGTTGTAAATATCTGTATCGCAGATTCACGCATGATTAATAACGCATGATTAATAAACATGTGCTTAACCCTAAGGAAATGCAAGCACGTGTTTCAGTATAATCCTAAATTTCAGGAGGCAATTTTTCACTGAGTTTGTTTCCAGCCTTAAATGTGGAAGCTATATCACATGCTCATTAAAGAGACTGTGATTCAAATGAAAATTAGCAACTCAGAAAAAACATTTGGTATGGCCTCTTCCAAAACACACATCTAAAAGCACAAATAATCCAATCATTTTGGGATAAATACAGTTTAAACACAGACCCGTCAAAAAAGTTGTGTGAGCTTCATGACCCACACAGCAGCTAAAGAAGGACCTTCTTTTTATAGAGACTTATTAAACCTTTTTCAACCAAAAAAAAAAAAAAAAAAAATGATTATTTTTAAAAACCGCAAAATATGAAGGAGAATGAGGGGGCATGCCTCAGTAAGGAAAGCAGCCACTCTGCACCACCTCTGGTCCCAAGGCAAGCCATCTGCTTGCGAGAGAAGACGACACTTCTGTTTGCTTACATTAGGAGCTAAAGTGGTCCATCCATCTATGAATTAGTGTTTATGAATGTTTCCTTAACAGGTTTTTTATTACTAAAAAAAAAAATAAAAATAGAATGCAGAACAGTACAGGTAGCTAAATCAGTGTTACCATACCCGGAGTTCTACCAAAAAGAAATCTCTCCCTAGCATAATGGTTTTTTCCTTGTCACAGTCATAACTCTGCAGAAGTAATAACTCTGGAGCTTGGGTAGGAGCTGTGAGGAATCAGGCTGTAAAACCTTATATTCCAGATTTCTGCAAAATTTTCAGTACCTGATATTGGCTGTTACACTGGCATAGCCAGAATTCCTTTTGAGCATCCATTTGAGAAGCCTTTGAACAAACAGATGACTATAACCAAAATGATCAATTCCCACTTACTTTGTTTAGAGAGATCTGATAGAATTAATATTTTTTTTAAGTAACAAAACACTTCAAAAATTTATTTTTTCCATATTTCACTGCTAAGATGAGTTCTACTGTTCATCTGTAAGTTCTTAGTCCTAAAGCCAGAAGTTTTATTGCTGACTTCAAACAGGAGCAGAATTGGGCTCTAACATTCATATCACCTCATATGTGGTTTATCTAGAGCCTGAGATCTCATCATCTAAAACAGATTAGAAATCTGGTGGCTTAACACTGAGAACTGTTTCTAGAGAAGTGTAAATGCTTTCAGGTTTATTATTTGATACAATTAAGTTGTATTTTCTTCATTTACACATTTTCTACTATAAAGTAAGGATCGTCATGTGTCAGTTCGTAAGCAGAGTTTCCCTATGAGTTCCCAGGCAGAGTCAGAAAGTTATTAGTAAAAGTTTTAGCACACAGCAACTTGTTCAAAAGAACTGAATGGAATCCTGGTTCTGTTGAAATATACAGCAAAATTCTCACAGACGTCAGCAGGCCTGTAATTTCATCTGTGAACCATATTTACTAGGAAAATATTATGATGAGCCATGGGCTTATGAATTTCACAGAAAACATGAAGAATAATCTGACAAAGACCAAAAAAAAAAAAAATATATGTTTGGTGGGCTTCAAATATCAGCCAAAGAAAGAGGCAAAACACAACCCTTTGACTACTGAGAAAATTGAAGTGGTTTATGTCCCAAAGGATTGGAATAATTTTATGCCTGGCTTATTATATATGAATTACAGAAATAGTCTTATGTAATGTTTTTATAGTTTTCAAGGATCTGTATTTTTAAATATACAAAAAGGCATGGCAATGGCAGTTCCCAGAGAACCTTTTTTTTCTTTTCCCTGAGATCAAGACAGCAAAACTAACATCTCTGGTAGAGTCTGGATACATTGACATTTCAGCTTATTTCTTCTTGCGAGTCACGGAGATGCCTTTTTTTGAGAAATGTCATCAGTGGAGGCAGCAATGCAAAAAAAGAAAAAAAAGGTGAAAAAAACCCAAACCCCAAAGCTTTGAAACTCCCCTTTCCGAAGGCATTGCTCTGTAGGACATTCTAGGGATCACACGGAAGGCAAACATCATGGTGGGCATGGCTGGTAGCAAACCCGAAATAGACTCTCGTGAAGCCTGACAGCTCCGCTCACCAGAGCGAAGCTCCCTCCAAACGAATTTGCTCGCAGAGCCCTGGGCCCACCAAGACTGCTCTCCTGCGCACAGCCACCCGTGCTGAAAGGAGAAAGTCTTCGGGAGAAGCTACACGTTTCTGGGTGACATCGCCGAAAGCAAAACTGAATGCTTTGGCACAGACTGGGCACAAATCCGAAAGAGGAGCAGAAAACTACGGGCACTGGCGCCCTTTAAATCCGACACGCAAGTCTCCACGCCCGCTAGCAGGTCACTCCGGGGTTCCCGCACTGTGAGGACGGGCAGCAGGTGAGCGGCTGCTCTCCCTCTCCCCGGGCTGGGCTCGGAGCGGCTGCGGCGGGGGGTCCCTGGCGCTGCATCCTAACAGCTCCTTGCCTCTCACCAAAGGGGTAACTAAACCCCTTCCAGCTGGCAGGGCGAGCCCAACGCACTTTGGTGTCTGTGCAAAAAGGGGTCTCCCCAGCACTGGGTCTCAGTCACGACGAGCGAAACCGGCTTCACTCGCGAGACTTTCACTGAGAGGAGCCACTAGCGGGACACCAGGAGCGAAGCCGCTGCAGATGCCGGGACGGCTCAGGACAGCGGCCCTCCGCCGCGGCCTCGTACCGGAGAGGATGGCCCCACCCGGGACTGGACGGTGCCGCCGCACCGCCCAACCCGCCGAGGTAAGATGGGGCTGTCGCTGAGCGCAGCGAGGATGCGCCGTCGGAGAGGAGAAGCCTTTGGGTCGGTTTGGCATCCTCATCTCAGTCGGGAGTGGCTCGGCCCGGCTTCCCGCGGTCGCGGACGCTCCTCGCGGCGGGTAGAGACACCACCCGGGTCTCCACCCGGGAGGCAGCCGCCGTCTGGGCTTACCCAGCGGAGGACGAGCTCCGTGCGGGGACTCCCGAGGCGTCTGAGGATGGCACTAAAACGGACGGGGCGAGTGAGCAAGCGGCCTCCCGAAAGGAAAAGCCCTGCTCCAGGTCAGCCCGGGGCCGAGAGGAGCTGGGCTGCACCAGTCCGGCGCACTGTGGGGAGGGCTCCGGCCGCTCTGGCCAGGCTGAGGTGAGCCTGGGGCCTGTCAGCAAGGGGAGGGAGAGCGGTGGCCGACGGATGCCCAGGGCCGTCGGCGCGGCAAAACGCCTCTGGCTCCGAGTCAGGTGGGAGGGCAGGGCGGGGAGGTCGTGGAGGGGAAGGCGGAGAGGTGCCGAGAGCAGCGGCGGGACCGCGGTCCGCCCTGCCCGACGGCGCCCCAGGGCGCGCAGTGCTCGCGCGCCGCCGGTGCAGACCCTTCTTCGGTGCAGACCCTTCGCGACCCGTCGCCCGATCCCACCGGCACACGCGGAGTCCCCCGGGAGGCACAGCCCCCGCGGGGAGCTCATGTAGGCCCAGGGCACGCTCTCCGGGAGGACCAGAGGTTTGCAAAGGCGGCCGGGGCAGAGCCGCGGGCTGAGAGGTCTGCTGGGGGCAGCCCGGCAGGACGGGGCGGGAGGCGCCGGTGCCGGCACATGGGGATTTGCCCCCGCCCCGCTCCGCGAAGAGGCCGGGCCGGGATTTTGCTGTGTGTCGGGTGGGCGCCGAATCCAATTTGTCGGGAGTGATGCTGTAGGCGGAGATGAGAGGCAGAGCTAACAGGGCTTTTGCAATCCGTGTGCTTGTCAGGGGACGGGGATGTAACGGCGCCCTAATCCCCAGCACTGCAGCGGAAATGTCGGTGTCGGCCTCGCTCCCGTGGACGGGAGGGATGGGTGTCACCCTCTGCAAAGCCGAGGGGCCCGGAGTTTTGCTAGACACCGGCGAACGACCCCTCCCCGAAGGCAGGGTAGATTAGAATTCTGCCTCCCACAGAGACCGGCTGAACTCCGCAGCTGCCGGCCTCGTTTGCGGTCCCGATTGCTCCCCCGCTGTGCGTGCGCGCAGCGCAGCGCATCCCAGCTCACCTGCGCGGCGGCGGAGGCTCCGCGGCGGGGCCCGGCTTGGCGGTGGCGGCTCCTCAGCGGGGCCCGGGGCTCTGTGGGGCTCTACCCGGCGGCTCACTAGGCGGAGCGGGTGGCG
>JANHGB010017917.1:0-61237 GCA_026283785.1 Coracopsis vasa | reverse complement strand
GTAGAAGAGGCCCTCAGCGCATTGTTTTAGTGGTGGTCATGGCAGTCCTGGGGAAATGGTTGGACTTGATGATCTTAAAGGTCTTTTCCAACTGATTTGATTCTGTGATTCTATGAAGGAGAGTTTCTGTCTCTGTGAGATAGTTCAGGTTGAATTGCTATATAGCTGCATGGCTACATGTAAATACATACACACACATCTATACAGTAAAGGGAGCAATTCACCATGAAGTAGTTTACCACAGAGCTTCAGAGGACTAGGGGTGGCTTTTGATTTAGTAACACGTTTGCTAGGAAGGTCGTGGTGGAGAGCAGCCAATGATTAGCGTCCTCTCACCTTACCTGTAGGCAGTCATTGATTTAATAGTAGAAAAATTGGAAGTGTGATATTCTATCACCAAGTTTAGTTTGGAGAGGGGGACAGAGAAAAATGTAATATGAAGCACGGTGGACAGAATGGGCAATGAACAGGATACTTTGAGAAATAATACAGAAAAAATCCTCTCCCCCAGAAGACGCATAAGCCCAAGACCTATCCCACCTTCAACAACTAAACCCAATTTATTGCTGAAGGAGGATGTAATATATCTCTGAGTGGAATAGTGAATTCTGAAGCTGTCAGTTTGTTCCAGTACTTTAAGTTCTAGAAGCCCAGAGGACTTGCCAAAAGTAGTTCTGTCCACATAATTAGGCTTTTAATGTAAAATCAGATCTTTGTGGGTTTCTTCCTTTTGCAGGACCGCAACTGGGTAAAGAAAATATTTTGATAAGCATGAGTGAGCAGCAGCATATGTTTTCAGTACTGTTAATAAGCTGGAGCCAGTGTCAAAGAGAACATATGTATCTCTTCTTCCAGCCACCTCTTTTGGCTGCTCTTTGGGCATTGATGCCAAAGAAATAAATAAATCTTGTCAGTCCTTTCAGGCCATTCATTAACTTCATTTCTTTTTGTTAAATAATTTGTAGCTCTAGGGGTACCAATTCATTTTTTTTTTTTTGCATGAGTTTGATTTTCAGATTCGTGCACATTTCCCATGTGTGAAGCAAAGCCCTTTTCCTTTTTAATTGGGTTCTGAGTGTGTGTATACTTATAAGTAAAATACTCAAATGTTGTTATTTTTGGAGTGTGGGATTTTCCACAATACTGAGAGCTTCCAGGATCATATACCTGGTTTGGAACCTGCCTAAGCTGCTTCTCGAAGAGTAAAACTCCTTTAGTTTCACTTCTCTAGTTCTAGTATTTAAATGCTGGCTCAAGCAGTTGTTGCTGCTTTTCACTTTTTTTCCAGCGAGAGAAGAACATGGGTAATGGGGTTCATTACAGTGCTGTCCTATGTACTGGTGTAATGACTGAGTTAAAGCTAGTGGGCCTTTCTACCAGCCCAGTGTGTTGAAGAGGCTTAGGAAAGGATCAGATGATCAGAACTAGCACAGGAGATGGGCAACAGTGTGTAGCTTGAGATGCGGGAGGTAAAGGCAGATCTGCAGTAGCCAGCAGTAAGGTGGCCAAGGCTTCTCCAGGTCTGCAAACTCAGCTTGCTGTTTGACCCTGTGTTTCCCTGATGAACATTATTGCTTTTAGATATAATATTGGAATATCTATTGAGTAATTGCAGTACCAGCTGGAAAATATCCCTCTTCCTCATATCCTCTCATAGCTTACTCATTTCATAGCAGTAAAAATATGGCAGGATTGAAATACAGATGTGTTTTGGAAACATTAAAATTACAAATTATGTAGGTTTATTAATTTTATTCGTGCTTTTAATAAGAGCTGTTTGAAATTATGAAGCTCTATCTTTTCACACTATTGTGTGTCTTGTCAGTATTCCGGAGGGAAGGCTGTCTCTGGGAGAAGGTATCAGAGTATGAATACTGCTGAATGATTCATTTATAAGTTGCTTTATTTGTCAGGAGTTTTTCTGTTGTACTTTCCTCTATAATACCTAATTTTTTCCATGCTGTAATAGGCTCATATTCTTAGAACCTTTGAGAAGGTGTGATATTACTTTGATCTCATAGGCTGGACAGTGTGACAAACAAAGCATAGCGGACTTCCTTAAGGTTCATCTGGAAATGGGGCATGTATATTCCTATTTATTCTGTGTTGTTACCAAAATATAGCCTTTTCTGAGTGCTTACCTTTAAACAGAGCACAGATTAAAAAACTCCTGGTTAAGGCAATTGAGTTATCAGTGAATCTGGATTTTTATTTTTTCTGATGTGCTTGTAGGTATCTGGTGTGCATCAGAATGTGTGTGTTGAACACTAAGACAACCACTTAAATTCTTGAGAGAGGTTGAGGAACAGTAAGCAATAAATGGGGTTATTGACCCACTTTAATAAATGGTCTGTTGAAAGAAATCATTTACGTGCATATAGTATTTCTTCTGTGCTACATAAAAATCTCTGACGTGGGCTTGACAGATTTGTTCAAAGAAAGTATTTATTGTAACCTGAACTATGTAACATGTCTTGATTATTGATGTTTCTTGTTTTTGCTGGCAGAGAATGATATTATTGCCTTTTTCTAGGAGTTGTGCACCTTCATTGCAGTGCTTCGCACAGTACTAGGTGTGTTAGATATGTCTGTGCTAGGAGCTACTGAATATTGATATTCTCTTTACTCCTAAAATTTTATATCCTTTTTTCCCTTCCACTTCTTTAGAGGGAAGAAAAATGTGCTTAAACTTGTGTTTTAAATGCAATTCAGCTTAGTCTTTTATTGTTATAATTTACATGGAGCTTAGATGGCTTAACAAACAACTTTTTTTTGGGTCAGCTAGATGATGCTGAGGCAGCAGAACACACTTCTCTGCAGTAGTTACCTTAATTAATAGGGCTTTTGCATGCTTTCTGTGAGGACCTCCATACCAGCTTTAAAAAAGCCCCAGATTCCTTAACCTCTCTGATCATAAGGGTGTTACTGGAGGAAAACAGCTGCTTAAAATGAAAGACAGGCAAAATGGGTTTGAAAAAACTTTATATTCTAAAATATATACATTATTATATAGCTGGAGATACAGGGAGAAAAGGTATCTCAGTATGCAGTCTGTTCTAGGGGTCTGAACTTGAAGACGAACAAGACAGTTCATTGAGATTTCCTTGTATTTTCCAAAGAAACAAATATATCTCTCGTGTGTGTCATTGTCTGTTAAGAAAATGCCAGTGTGAGTAATATTTAATGCAGTATATTCTTATTTGTTTGTATCTGTATGACATTTTGTTAAACATAAAAGCAAATGAGAAAATAAGGTGCATCAGGGGGATGTTATGGCTGAGAGGGAAGTTTATCACTGAACTGTCATTGGCAACTGAAAGAATTCATAGACTCGAATGTCACACGATAACACATTGCTAACAGCAAATCATTTAAGTGTATAGTTCTGAATTTAATCTATGTGCTACCTTCAAGGTTAGTAGCTAGAGGATACTTGGGATCAAAGAAGGCAGAGTATGAAAGAATCTATTAGAGTCTGAACCAAGTGCTTAACTTAGATGTTGACATTGGTTTATCACCTGAATCCAGATCAATGAATCTTGTGTTTAGCACAGAGTCTGTTGTAGTTTTTTGGTCATTCAGAAAATTGTCCTCTTCTTGAGGACAAGGCATCATGTGTACCCTCATTGTCAAGAAAATTCTGCATGGAGTCAGCTGAGTTTTGTCTTCAAGAACAGTTGGATCCCAGGTGCCTTTTTCTGTGGTAACTTGCTCTGTCAGGTATTTAAAGGAGAAATTAATTTCTAGCAAGTTGAAGCAGAGCTTTAGTATTGGAAATTTAAGGAAAAGGACAAAATGATGGAAAACTGCTCTATCGCAAAGTACTTTTAGCTTAATACTTTAAACATGGAGCCGCTTTTTGCTATCTTTATTTTTTATTTTTTTTTTCTCCAGAGGGAATTGAGTAATCCATAGGGATAATATTGGTTCCATTTCTTTCTCCTTAGCTGGTTGCTGATTGTAAGGTTAACTCAGGAACAAACATATTTTTGAATGGTGTGTGTCCATGAACAAGTTCCTATGGATGCAAGGTTTCAGTAGTATTTTCCAGGATCACTTTAGCTTTGCATGTCCATATTAATTGAATAGATTTCAAAGAGATCCGTGAAGATACTCTTGAATATATATGGCTGCTGAATATTCCTTTATAAAGTCTCTTGTAAAATAATGACCTCAGATACAGTTTTGAATCAATCATCACGTTCATTAAAAGCTGTACGACATCTGTTTCAGAAAAAAACATAATAGAACTGGTCCAACTGTGGAAAAAAAAAAAATTACCCTGCCCATCATCATCATCTTGGAAAAATATTTTCATACTCCCTCATAAAAACCTTGCTGACGAAGATGAAACATGCTTAGTGATTCCAGGTGGGGGTTGAAACGTGCTATGCAGTCAAAGGAGGTCTGTGAAGATCAGCTTCCTATAGAAGAGTCTTGTGAAGCTTCTGGAAAGGAACAAGTGGGATCGTGGAAGAACCTGAGAGAAAGTTTGTGTCTGTACGTTGAGATGTGATCTGGAGTAAGAAGTAAAATTTCCATAATTGCATTAGTAGCTTAAAATGATTTGGATAATTGAGCTAGTTAGTTGATTCTGGCTTGAATGTTAGTGGTGGTGTGTGAATGGAATTCTCTGAAGGAGAGAGAACTTGCTAATGGCAGATCTGAGTCACAGCGAGGAGGTGGTGTTGTCCTGTGACTTCAAGTAACCATAGCTTTCTTCAGTCTTTATGTTGAGATGATTTTTATTTGCCTCTCCTCAAATAAAGATATCCAAGTTGAAACGCTGTGTCAAAACCATGGGGTCACTCAGTTAACACGCTTGCCTCTCGCCTAAAATACTACGTCCTTAATATGGGACTTATTTCATATTACTGCCCAGCAAGATGGAATCCATGCTTCCAAATACATTTTTCACCATTTACAGCTTTTGATGCAGTACCTAAAGCTTGATTTGTCGCCTCAGGATGATTCCATATCAAGCGCCATGAATCAAATTATTTTCTAACACAATGGGTTTAGCACCTCTCCTGCTGTGACAAATGGTTTTGTGTGGAGGTACCAAAATAAATGCTTCACAGCAGCAAGGTTTATCCCATATTTCGAATAAAATCTGCCCACTTGTCCACTCTTCAGTTAGCTAGAGAGCAGTACAGGGAATTGTTTTCCTTTGAGGTGAATCCACATCAGTATACATCATAGGCTTTTTGGAATTCATTGCTCCTGGGAGACAAATTTCACTGAGTATATGGGGCCAGTAGCAACAGGAAGGTACTTGTGAGCTGGTACTCTTTTCCAGTGGCCTTGGCAGAGTGAAGGAAATCAGCTACAAAACCTGCAAGTCTGCTAGTATGTCTTCAGGGTTTTTTAAGCCTATGTGCATATCACTCCTTACATGTTTTTGTAATTCTTTCAATGAGAAACAGCATATCTGGGGGTTTTAGGCCTTGCAAACGGTTTCTGTGTTTTGAGCAAGAGTGCAAGCTAATTTCTAGCAACTCTGCTGATGTGAATATTCTGGCTCTCCAGTGAAAGAAGAATTAACCCAGCCATAATTTTTTCTTTACCTATTTAAAGATTAGAGAAATAAGAACACCTCAACTGAAGGCCTCTCAGTTTAATGCCTTCGAGCACATCATAAAATATGAATTATTTTGTCTTTCCATCCATTATAATTCTAAAAGAACATTATAATTTTCAGTTGTTGATGGAGTTATTGAGTCCCATTGCAGTCTTGTGAAGAATTTAGATCATGATAGAGAGAAAAACCTGAGACGTGAGTGGGACATTTTAGGGGGAGAGACATTTTACATTTTGGGAATGAGGAGATGCACGCGTACACACGAACACACTGACATGCATAAGCAAATGTTAAAATAATTGTACTCACATCTGTTTCCAGAGCCTTTGATCGTCTTTCCCCAAATCAAAAGCTTTGACATTCAGATGGTGTTTTTGTCCTCATAAAATGTTAGGATAAAAAACCCAGGGCTATATTGGCAGTAAACTCGGGTTGCTTTCTAAGTGCTTGTTTGACTGCAGCAAACACTAGCATATTATTGACAGAACAGTTTTTCTTCGGGTGAAGGTTCACCTTCATCTAGAAGTTTATAGGACATTGTTTTATATGGAAACTTGTCTTTTTTTACAAATACAGTTTGGTATTTTACATGGGATATTTTCTAGACTATCAATTTTATACTTTCCTCTTGGGTTGCCTGTTACTAACATATTGTAATTTCTCCAAAATGCTCTGCAAGAAGAGAAATATTACTCGGTGGTTTTGTGTATAAAATACTAGCCTTCCACATCAGGTACTGTATTTCACATTTAATTTGAAATCCCTGTAGATATACTGAACTGCTGAAAACAATTTGGGTAGGTGGTGAAGCACAATAGCAAGACCATAGATAATGTAAGAGATGGGATTTTTAGCTTTTTACCTTCCGTCTTTCAAAAATACAGTGTCAGATCTAAAAAGCCTTCTATTTAGCTGGATCAGAAATGTTTTAATTCTGGAAATCTCAAACTTGAATGAAATTGCAGCATAGGAAAAGGTGGTACTTACTTCTAATTAACTTCAAGTTTTTCATGCACCCACATTATGAAGTCATGTAACATAAACCTGAGATTTTAGTCTACATGTCTATAAACATCCATAACTTAATATTTATATAGATGGGAAGAATAATTGCATTAATGCTAACTGTTTGGTTTCTGAGATAAAGCTTTTTGCTCCATTTGTGGACTAGTTCTCCTCAGTGCATTTGATTGTATCTGATCAGCTAAGGGAGCCTCAAAGATGAAAGCATTAAATGATTTCTGAACAATTACAGGTCTTCATAGCAAGAGGGGAAGGATATTGCTTTTGGTCTACAGCACAAACTGTTTTCTTAGAGATCAAAGTCCCATAGCTAGATCTGTTTTCAGGTAACCTTTTGGAATCCTCCTGCATCTGATGCCATTTTTCTTTTCTACTAGGCTTTGTGTTTAGTTAAGGATCTTTTTCCCAAGTATGTATTTAAAATGCTTAAACTACAGCTAATCTCAGTCTTATGTAAATTTAAACTTTCTGATTTCAGTAGTTTAGAGCTTCCTTCTTTTATCTCATTCAATACTAAATAGGAACACAGTCAGTGTTAGGTTCAGATAATGGAAACAAGTGCTGAAAGACATAGGAATTAAATATAGTATTATATCATTTGTCATAGAATTTCTGATACCAATGACTAGAATGTGGCAACCTAATTGCAACTAGCCTTGAAGGTATCTAAGGCTGAGCATGGGCCAGCCAGCCAGCCCAATGAGTTAGCCAATTTTAGGTGTGTTGACCAGGTAAATCTGCAATTGAAATAAAAGCTAGTGTTTCAAGGCAAATCCTATGGCTATTCTTACTTCAGTGTTGCTATTGCATATAGGAGAGAATGGCATGCATACACTTGCTGAAAAAATACTACAATAGAAATTTCAAAATTAATTAATGTCTCTGAGAAAAATCACACTCACTTCATCAAGAAACATTTATATCAGCACTGCTGCTTTACTGGAGACAAATTAAGGGGATGACTTATTAGAGAAAAATTACTTGAATACACTGTAATAGCAATAGGTTTAAGAACCCATAAGTGCTACCCCAAATAATGGAAAGAATATGTAATCATTTAACCTCATGAGCTCTTGTCCATGTTTGGATATCTGCTGGAATTATCAATTCCACCCTTATTTTTGTATTATTTTAGATAGGCTTTTTAGTAGACTCTTCTCAAAATTGCAGCGAAGTCCATCTAAGATATGTACATTCTGTATGGGAACCATGTAAGAGCAGTGAAACAGGAATCTCAGTAAGCAATTTTGTAATATCAACATTTGGCAATTCACTCATGCATACCATCTGCAACCCATTTTAAAAGACTCATTAGGAAAAAGTGCAATTTGAGGTGCTCAGCAAGCTGCATGGTTTCCCTGTACAGGATGAATTTCATACTGAAGTATTGTAGCTATTCTGTAATTGTGAATATAAACGCAGGTGAAATCTCCATCTTGTCTGATGTGAAATGCTGTTGAGTATATCCAAGAACATCTATTTAGTGAGGAACTTGGAATTGAAATCTAGAAATCCTTATGCACCTCAATCACAAAACTAAACCTAGGTTTTGGGGGTTTGATTTTATTCAGAGTAAAATCATGCTAATATTAATTTCACATTAATGTAGTTAATGTAATTAATGTAGTTCCATGCACAGACCAGTAGCACTATACTTTGCTCTCATGTTCCGTGGAGGTGTCTTCTGAAATGTATTTTTAACAACGATACTACTTCCAAAATATTAATTCTGCCTGCTGCAGCAATGTTAATAGCAACTGCTGGATTGTGAATTCCTAGGAAAGCAGTAGGATGTAGCAATGTTAATGAACTCCTTAAAATAATGACAATGAGTATAGTGATAATGAGAAAACCTCTTTTATGTTCATTAGTCGCAGAAGAGCATATTTTTATTATGGAACTGATTCCTGTAGCAGCAGCTCATAGTGTGATTGAAGTCTAAATGTTCATTTGTGTTAAATATGACAAAATAATGTATAAAGCAGGTATATGAATCACCGTTCAAGGTGTTATAGCTTTTTGACTTCCAATCAAAACTGTATTGTTACTGGTAAATGATTGCGACTGACTTTTTCCGTTGTAGCACCCTTAGCAATGTGGTATTGTATTTTGTGCTTGTTGTTGAGTGAGAATATAAGTGTATTTCAAATCAGGAAATAAAACCAACATGGATGCTCTTGTAGAAAATGAAGTAGGAACATATTAATGATTAAAAGCAAAGGCACTGCGTATATGAGTTCTGTGGGACTGAAAGCATAAATAGTTTAAAAAATTGGTATGTAAAAATCCATACTCTGAATAAGAAAAGTCAGGCTGAATAGGTGTAAAGTCTCAGGTTTGCTCCCTGTTTGACAAGTAAAAGTACTTTTAGAAAAGATTTTTCTGTGTTTGTGTGTTTTCATTTCTATTTCATTTTCTTCTTGTAACAAAAGACTGTGCAGCCCCATATACTTATTCATTAAATCTTTGAGGCAGATGGGAAGTTCTTACCTTACTAGAAAAGATTTAAAAACACAAACACAAACCCCCCTCAACCTTAATTGTTTTGATCTCATTATTATCGCTTGAGGAAGACTCTGCTAAGAGCTGCCACACACAGACCATTGATTTTGCAGCTCCCTTTCGAAAGCAAGTCAGTGCAATACTTACAAAGCATGAGGGCTGTTTGCCATTTGAAGTGCTCATCCTTTGCTGCTGCTTCATGGAAGTGGCCTGCTCCCCACCAGGAAACACATCCCTGTGCTACCCACACAAGTGAGGACCAGAAGCCAGGAGGTACAGAATGACAATCAACTAAGGAGAGCTTTAACACTGTCATGTGTGAAGGTAGCCTGCAGAGCAGTCTGTGTGAACTGAGACTTCCTAGACATGCTGGAATCCTCTGGAAAGAGCTGAAATGGCAGATCAGCCAATTTCCCTCATTTCTAGCTAAGCTAAATTTGTCTCTGCTTATGAATGAGAGCTTTTGACTTAAATGTATCACTTCTGATAAGGAAAACAAGATTAGGAGACAATGACATCTGCTGGCTTTGGAAAGAGAAGACATCAAACCAGCATATCCTGATCAGGCAAGGACTGTGCTTCTAAGCAGTCTTTCATTTTGAGTTTTCCATGAAGCTGTGAACCTATAAGACAATGTGAAAAAGGGTATGTGGACAGACTTCTGCTGTCAGGAACACCAGGCATCTTGGGAAGGAGAGTATCTGCTGGCTTCTGGATCAAAACTCATCCATGCAGGAGGGTGTTCCAGGGGGAAGGAAGGATCTGACCAGCAGCTCAATGGCAGTAGCTGCTTCCCTGCAGTGACCCTCAGAAAACTTCCCGAGACACACTTCTGGTTTGCTTACTTCTTGATTTAGATAAGAACAATCATGGGTAACTGACCTTCAGGGAAGATACTGTTCTAGAAACCCAGTGTATGAGAAAAAAAAGATTATTTTGGTTTATTCCTTCTTTGGGGTGATGAGATAGATCCCTTCTCAAACATTTCTGTTGGAACTCTTACATAGCTGCTGTGCTATACGGAGTACATAGCATCTTCCATCTGGCAATGTCAGAAATCTTTTAAAATCAAATTAATAAATTGTACCTATCTTTTTTTTCCAGTTAGGAAATTCTTATCCAATATTACCAGTCTCATTTGTTTGAAGATCATAAGACTGGATTGAAAATCACAACATTTGCATTGGGTATTTTAGGAAGATTTTTCTGCATTTGCTTTACAGCTTTGATTAAGATTCATATACTAAATCCTTCTGCAATCTCTTAAATCTCTGAGTGTCATGTTGTCACTTCTTGAAGCAGATTTCTAAGGAAAATATTAAATAGTGGGGGTTTTGAATTAAAACTTGAGATTTTTGGCATTTGGAAGCCTTCGTAGCACAGTAGGCACCTGGAGGAAACAGAGGCACTATTTGTTTCAAAGATTTCCTCGGGGGCCTAAAAGCCAAATGAAAATACCAGAAATAAAGCATAGGCTTCCAGCTGGTCTGTGACTGCAGTGGGTCTTAGTGCTTCTCTTGAATAGGGAGTTTGAGAGAGAGAGAGATGTTAAAACAGTTTGGCTGCAGTAAAATAATGTCCAAATGTCTGTGTGGCTTTTGATTTGATCACTCAGACTCAGTACAAAGGGAAAAGTTGATTACAATGCAGGCAGGAGACTCAAAGTACTTATTATTTAGTCTGTGTTGTCCATTTTCTGTTCATCTTTATTATAGCCTGTTTCTTGCCTTCTACCACTTACTCTCAGGCTCCAGAGTTTGACTTACTAGCTGATAACTACTAAAAGTCGGCCTGCTGGTTTTTTGTTTGCTTTTTCTGTTCCTTTTTTCTAACCATACTTCAAATGTTTTTGTCAACCTACTTTTCCTGTATGAAACTGTGTACTAAAAGGAAAAATGTTCTCAATGGGATATAATAGCATAGATTTGAAGTAAAATGGATATATTAGGATTACAGTTTCACTTCGCAAGCAATTGCACTATGTCATCGTGGTGCTTTTGTATATGAAATATAATTTACTTGTTTCTGAGTGGGGGAGTGTAAAAGTATTTCTGTGATTCTCTGTCAGTTGTCTGTCATTCAGCTTCCTCTGCAGTAGGTTTTGCTGTTGGTTTTGTTCTTTCTGAGGCTTCTGTTGTAGCTGTTCTTGTTTGGTTCTTTGCTTCAAATCAAGCCTGGTATTCTAGTTGGCGCACTCTAACTGGATTTGTGCAAGAAATCTGTTGAAGTATCACAAAAAGGAATTAAAAAATGAAAGTTCTCTGGGCCCAAATAGTTTAAAAGCTCCTCCATTTACAAGTAAAAAAGAATCTTAGCATTCATAGCATGCCTCATAGAAATGCATTATATATTGTTGCCACGTCAGCTTGTAATATTGGTACATGGCTTCAGTGCCTTGCTTGTATTTGTAATTACATTTAAATAATTTAACTCCATTATCCTACAATGTCTAGTGGAAATGCGTGGTTCTTTAGGAAGACCTTTCTCTTCAGATTGATCTAAGGACTTCAGAAAATGCTGCTATTATGAATGCTTGTTAACTATTGATATGCAAAAAAAAACCTGTTCTGAGTGTGATGGAAGACATTAATAAATAAGCTCATTTTTGAGAATATTTTTGCAATGAGCTATCTGATAACTCATGATAGGGTTTGGGTTCTGTGTCAGATAGCCTTAAGAGCCTGACTAGTTGTATTTTGCAGATTGTAGGTATCTTTTACCAAAATGAAGCAAAAAGGGTTCCAACTGATGAGTGACTGAAGTCATGCAGTGAAATACAGTCATTATTCTCAAATAAGGCAATACCCAGCTAAATTCTTGGATGGCAGCAAGATTTCTTGGACTTCAGTAGGACTTTGTTCACACCTAGCTGGAAAAGACAATAGAGTACATGCAGTAGACTTTTGGTGTATGTTTACTGATGGACTTATGCTGGATGTGTAAAGGGTAGCTTTGTAACTGCTGAAATTCATCTTGTTTTGCTTTGAATTTGTACAAACACTTTAAAGCTGGTTTTCAGTCTTTTGTTGGTTTTCTTTTGGGTTTTGCTCTTTTTTTCAGCATGACATATCTACCACAAGTTTTGAGTATAAAATGCTGTATCTCTGTCACAGAACATGACACCAGAGAAGCTTCTAACATCATGTTAGAACATCATAGTTCACACTAAAGAGACCTGTTTGCTGGCTCACAGTAGGAACTAAATAGCAAATACTAGCGTGAGAACATTGTTTTTCCTGTATAACACCAGTGAGTCCTTCCTCAGCAGCACCATGGAACATGGAAAGTTGCAGTAATTTATCACAGATACTCAGTAAATCTGTTGTACCTTTTTGTCTTTGGGTTGCTGGTTCACTTCTTTGCTGTCAGTCCCCAGAATGGGCACAGGACTCCGGCTGTCTCTCGTTCGGGGTGTATCTCCAACGTTGAACTGCTGAGTTTCTTTGGCTTTTTGCTTTCTCTTTTTCCAACCTGTTTGTTTATTTACATCAAATCTGCCTGCCTTCTCCCAAGATCCTTTATCTTCTTTTCATCATTCATTTCCTTTTCATAACCTCTAAGGCTTTTGAATGCCTTCCACTCTTTTTGTTCATTTTCCATCAGGGGGTTCCTGTGGTGGATCAAAAGGTTTGTCTCAGGTTTGCAATACTCAATGCATATGATGTGCTCTGGCACTACAGTAGCAGATTTCCATAACCCCTCTACCCCTCCCACAAGTAGTGACAGGCTCAGATTTGTGTAACTATGGAAAAAAACCCTGAAAGTGTCTGGATGATGTTTACTGGTTCATTAGTTGTAAAATATTTTCCCTTTTTCTTAAGAGGCTTCTATGGAACAAGGACTAAAATCAGACATACATGAAGCTAAGTGGAAAAAATCAGAGTGAAATATCAGGACTCTCTTTTATTTTCCAGTTGTGTTTTTTCTCTTTTTTTCCTAGTTTTGCCACTAGTGGTGAAATTAATAGATCAGTGTAAGTTTTCCTACGTGCTAATGGACATGGCTGAAAAATCCTGAAGGTTTTTTTCAAACATATGCCTTGAAATATTTCTATATGAACTACCTTCAGTTTTGGTTGTTTCTAAGCCACCATCGAAATTACTGACTTTGTATTTTCCTACAGAGCTGAATGCTATGATCTGCTTTAATATAATCAATAACAGAAATGCACTCTAATTTGGAGACAGCCAGTGTTTTTGCAAAATGAGGACAAATAGCCATGTCTCCCTGTTGTCAAACACATTATTTTTGTTTGATTGAAAGTACAGGCATTTTCATTGTATGGTAGCTGTGCTGCTTAATGAAATGGACCTATCGTTACAGCCCAAAACTATATGTAAATTGCATATTGTTATAGTTGCCATGGCAAATAATTACCATTATTTAATGATAACTTATGAAAATATTGAGTAGCAAGACAAATGTAGTTGCTAAAATACAAAATGCTATTTCTCTGTGGAATATATTTAATACCAGATCTAGATGGATTTTTCTTAATTATCTGGCTTCAGAGCTTTTTGAATTGTGTACCTCTGAAACTTGTAACAGGTATGCAAGAAGACAACTTAATTGTGGATACAGAATATATCTGTATGTACTTTGTAATCCTGTTTCTTGTGCTTCTAGTTTTAAGTATGTTCCTCATTTGTACTCCAGCCTTCTCTCCTTCCCATCTGTTGGTGTTAAGAAACCTCATAAATTAGTCCTATGCTGCTTCAGACTCCAGCCTTGTCTAACTTTGGTTCTCCTCAGTAGGGTATTACCTTTTAATATCAAAGGGATTTGAGTGTCTGTTTAAATGACATTCTAAATTGCAGCCAAGATATTATCGATGTAACTGCTTGATGCCAGCCTCTTCAAAAAGGTGAATTTTCTACCATGCATGCATCTTTCAGGATTGTTCATGGAAATCAGCAAACATGCCTCTTTGCAGACAGTTTCTAGCTAAAAGGGAATCGTAGTTTACTCAGGAGAGGAACAAATGCAACCACATGGATAAGTGTAAGCAGAAGTTTTGCAAGCTCAATATATTCCAGAGGAAAAGATGGAAATAAATCTTATGTGTGTATTATACTGTCAAATCCAGTAGTAATTTTAATATTAATTTGCCTCCCCACTATTGATCTGTGTCACATTTCCCCTGAGTTGAGTCAAACCCTGTTAATTTTTTGCCTTTTCTCTCCCTCCATCAAAATTTGAAAGGTGTTGAATGTATAAAGAAGTCTGGAGCCGAGTGTTATTTAAATAATGGATTGATAGGGTTTCATATACAAATAATGATACGGTGAATAATTGCAGATTTTGCAGAGGTCTAACAGATATATGGCAATTGAAATAAAATTTCAGCATTTATTTGTGTGTTGTGCAGTGTTGCTCCTCCTTGACAATAGATTTATTTGCAGGATCTTCCTATGGTAAAGCTTGGTCATTGGTTATATCAGGTACTGCTTGGCATGACTTAATATTTTTGTAAGAGGCGGCTGTTTCCAGTGAATAAACTTGTTCTAGCTAATAAAGATGATCCAGCTTTACAACAGAGACTATACTAACACTGGCTAGCTTGAAATCCACACTCTGCGGCCTGCAGTGTTGTTACTAGGACTTATCCAGGTTGACTTCTGTTTTCAAGCAGTGTACATAGCTTTTCTCTTACAAAAGTTGTTCTGACTCATTTCTCGTTAGTGCTCTTTGTTCATATCGCAGGTATTAGAAGGGAAGAAGAAGGAAAACTATGCTAAGAAATGTGAATTTAACACAACATAACCTCATCAATTAAATACCTTAGATTTGGCAAGGATTAGATATTTACAGCATGTAAATAAGATTATTAATTACATAAGATATTGTTTACTAAGATTCTTAATGCTCCTGCTTCAGGGTGTAAACTAATTAGTAGGCACTGTTGAAAAATTGCATCGTGTTATGATAAAAGTTCATGGAAAAACTGGATGAACAAAGTGAAAACTGCCATGTGGTATTAATAGACCAGCATAGACATCATTGGCTCTTGATGGGAGGTTGTACATGCAGAATGCTGGGAGAAATAATCCTAAACAACTGGAGAACTGAAGTGGGAATGGCAGCAGCCCGTCGAGGGGAAGGAAAGCTTGAAATACCTAATTCAACTTTTCTCTAAAAATGGTATCTGTAGGAACGGATGATAATTAGATGTGTACCTTAAACAGACCTTTCTCAGCAGAGACCACACTGTGAGTGTTTTAAGCACAGGTGGTGCATTCATCTATCTGAAATGTGAACATCTTTCTTCGTTTTTCAGTCAGTAGAATAATGGCTCACAAGAACTTTCTCCAACGGTGTGGTTAAATCAGGGCTGCCTCTGTCTGTGGCAGTGCTGTTATCCTGGGCCCAGGAGTGCTTTGGCAGGCTTTGTGTTCCAGTGGATAATGAGGGTTAGGAATGGGCAGCAGCTACCAGAGGTCAGATCGCTGTAACAATTCACCCTCCTACAAGCCTGTAAAAGGAAAAATAAACCACCATTTTATTTAGCAGCACAGTGCTACCACTTTGAGGAAGATGTATTTCTCACAGGCTTTCCCACACAGAACCTTGCGTTTCATTTAGATGCTGTCGATCCCTCCCCTTGCTCGTCTGAAGCCTGAAGGAATCACCAGCAGTTTCAGGAGGAGCCCAGGCTCATGACCTCAGTGCACTTATCTTCTCTTTCCTGTTCACAGACACTTGTAATGGTGCGAAGCTCTGTTCCTTCACCAAGCTGCCCTGGGAGCTCATTGGAGAACCTCTGTAGTTATCTGCATTCCCAGGAGCTCATAGATGCAATGGGAGCAAAGGGAAAGATGTGCCAGTGTTAAAGTAGTTAAAAATCTGATATTCATAATTTCTTTTTGTTGTTGTATTCTCAATGCCAGCAGGCTTCTGTGTATTTGTGTGTGTATTTGTGGGGGTGTATGTGTGTGTGTATGTTCAGAGAGAGCGTGTGCCTGTATTGATGCTGAAGAGGAAAACAGACATTGTGGAAACAGAAAAATACAAAGTTGCTTGTGTCTGCAGACTAAATAGCGTTATGGTTAAAAGTAATAAAGACAAGGTAAGAGTCAGCTTCTCCTTTGCTTACAGACAAGGCCAGTGTAAAGAAGGACCTGTGGAGTTACAGGTTGTTCACATCAAGTATGTTCTTAAAATGGGACAGGATGTGAAACCTTGGAGAACCTAAACATTTTTTGCTGCCCACATGACTCAAATACTATTTCTCTGCTTCTGTTTTTCTGATCCTGTACTACTGGGGAAACATCATAGTTCATGAAGGTTAATGACTGCTACCTCTTTCTGGCTACAGAACTGGTTGGGATTGATGCTTCAAACAGAAGCAATTTCAGGATTTAGCACCAGCTCCAGACTCAACAACAGGAGAATAATCTCATTTCTGCCTTAGTCAAGTATTCTGAAATATTAAATAGTATGGTGGTGTAGTGTGCAGTATGATGATCTGTTACATACTTTGTTGATGACTTCTTACCTAACTAGAGTAGTGGTGAGTATAGAGGTTACAAGTACACTGTGAGGTAGCATAAAATTAGAGTAGCTTCCTGTGATACAGTATGCAAAATGAGAGTTGTTAGGCTTCAAGAGATCACAGGAGTGATATTGAAACAAGTAGAAAGATGGCAGGTTGCATCTCCATTTTACAGCACTATTATTCTAGCCCTTTTTCTTTCTAGTTCATCTCATTAATTTTTTTCTGAAGTATAAGCGCATTAAAAATCACTCTAAGGGAATCATTTTTCTAATTCTTTGTGTTGAAGTCATGGATTGATGATACTCTCGCTCGTGTCTGAAACTTGCTCGCCATTATTCTAATTTATTTTTCTAATTGTCTTGTTGTTTGTTAAATAATTGGTATAATAAGGCTTTGCAAGGCTTTCCAAATAAAGCAGCAGCATAGAATGGCATATTTGATGTATGATTTTTGAGAGTTTCTGACCCAGGCATTCAACACATCTTAATTTTGTAAGTAGGCAGTAGATGAACACGGTCTTGAATTCAGAACTGCACATTCATCTGTTTATATAATTTGCTGTTAATTGGCATTGCCTGCTTTTGTCAATAGGCTGCTAGACCTTCAGCTTGGAAAATGCTGGCTTGCATTCTGTTGCTCATCTTTCTGCCGCTGGTTCTGACGTAGTCTTTCCTTTGCAAATTGCTTGTAGTCAGTGAATTTTTCTTTTGGTAAGAGTTTTCTGGCTGGTTAAAATTTGTTGGCATGGTTGAGACAAAGGCAAGAAGTAGTGGAAAGACAGTGGAAGAAAACTGTTATAATTGCAATTTATCCTGATTCCTGAGCCCTTCCTGCAGTTAACAGGCTGCAGTTAAACCCCACCACATTTGCAGTCAGCAAATAAAATCTTAATGAGAAATTAAAAGTGTTTGCAGTGATTCCAAACTTGGTATTCCCATGAAACTGTAAACTGATGCTTCTCCAATATGCTGAAGAAGATACCAAGATGAAAATTTGTAAAATTATGTTAATCTAAGTTAGCACTTAAATGCCCACTTAATTTTGGTTAACTAGACACTCAAATTTCAGCTACTCATGTGATTTTAGTTAAGTCCTTTGGAAGTGCTTTATTGAGATGTGGATGATGTTTTTCCCATCTAGCATTACATAGCTGTCAAGAAGAATATGGAATATAACTTCTACAGTTGCAGCAGATTTTACAGTTTGTACTTCCTGTTGAAGGGAACTGGAGGGGAATAGTTATTTCCTTATGTGTTACCAGCATGAATTATCTTATGCTTGCTAATTACTGCACAGCAATTCATTCTTTTTCTGCATTTTTTTTTCATTCTTCAAGTGTTTTTTTATTGGTACAGCATTTTTGTAGTTTTGTGTGTTTTTCCAAGTGCAATGAAGACTTCAAACTCAAAGGGGTGGCAGGAAGGGGGGAGCATGACTAACATCTAAAAGAGGAATTAAACCCCATGATGCAGTAATGCTAAATATGGTCTTCCCAGAAGGACAGGGATGAGATCTCACTCAAATCTACATAGAGGAATCCAGATAAAAAGCATTTTAATATTCTTCAGGGCTTGCCTAGTGCTTTGTATTTGCAGAAGGCTGTTCTAATGTTAATGATTGCCTGTGGTCCACTGACTGCCTGCGTCCCCTTTGATTTATCTTATACACTGAAGTTCAGTAAAGGTAACACAGCAGTCGGAAAGAAGTGTTATAAAGTGTGACAAACCCAGTTTCCTCTGAAGAGTTCAGCTGCCATGATGCCTATTTTACATCTTTCTCTGATGTAATGAGAGGTGTGAGTTCCTTTCTGATGTTACATTTTTGAGCTGGCTATACAAATTTAGACTTGCCTGGAGCCAGAAGATGTCCATCACTATGAAATGTTTTATTTTGGGTGAAGGGGCAACAAATCTTTTGCAAGTGGAAAGAAGGGGTGGGTTTCCTGATACACTCAACCCCAATTTGTGAAGACAGGAAGGGCTTAATGAATGCCCTGCTAATACTGCACCATACTGTGTAGGCTGATAAATATTCTGACATAACAAAATGTTGTAATGAAGTCAATCAAAAGTTCCACAAAGTGTTTCAGGAATTGAGAATAAAATAGAAAATGATTTGAAAGTGTCTGCAGAAGTAAAATCAAATCCAATAAAAGCATGCCTCAGTGGAAAGTTTAGCTGAACTGAGAAATACTTTGGAAAGGAAATGATATAAAATGAAAAACTTTTGAAGGATGAAACAGAAATGCTTCAGGGGGAAAAAAAGGAGAAGAAAAACAAATCTTTCAGTTTAGAGAGGCAATTTGGTGTAAAGAGAGACAAAATCATTTGAATTTTATTTTTTTTCCACTTAATCCTGCTGTATATTAAAGCAAGAGTCAAAGCTTCAGGACTGACACTCTATCTTTTCAGTTACAAACCTTATCTGATGCCAGTGTGAGCAAGTTCTTCTTTGCCAACCTGTGGGCTATTATCTGATTCAGCAAAGTTACTGATTAACTTAAAAGAGGAAATAAAAACCTATCCATGGACCTCTGCCTATGAAGAGAATATTTAGATTTCAGACTTAAACAGACAGAAGCTATGAAATGCATCACTTTGAGTAAATGAGCCAAGAAATTGATATTATAGATCTTTCTCGGGTATATCTACCCTGTTCTATATGTTGAAGCATACACAAGCTCATTATTTCTGGAAAGCTGTTACAGTCTGAGGGACAGCTATACTATAGAATGTAGCTTATAGAATGTAAGCTATAGAATGTAGATGTAAAAACAGAACCATGAGATTGCCTATTTAGGAGTCATATTTTTCTTTTCTTCTTTTCAAGAGGTAAATAAATGCAGGTTTTCTAATGATCCCACAAGGACATCATCTGGGGAGAAGAAACTAAGGAAAATATTATTCCTTCTTGCAATGGGACATAACTAGCTGAAATGTCTTCAGCAGTGAAATTTGATTGTAGTAATAGAGGAAGACTGCTTTGTAAAGCTCCTGTGATATAAGGTTATAGGGATCTGGCAATGCTAAACTATGTACCTGGAAGACATTTATGTACATAAAGCCTGAAGGGAAATTATTATAATCAATTGTATTGTTTTTCTTTTCATTTCATAATGGAATACAACATCCATAATACAGCAAAAATCAAATGAGGAAGAAGGGATGTCATGTTAATTCATCTAACTAAATTCTAATTTTCAGGCCTTTTGTTTGGCTGGGGAATAGCACTGGCAGGATGGTGGCTGCTGGCAGAGAAGTTCATTTCTTTCCCAGAAGAAAAGAAATCAAAACAGCTTTGCACTGATCAGCTGGCACAGGCTGCTGGATCAATGGTTGGCAATTTGCAGGGCTGTGCTGTAGATAAGGCTGTCTCATCACTACCAGTCAGCCACATAATAGCTGATAGGTCCCTTTCACATAAAGAGGAGTAGGAGATAGAAAACTAAAGAGAAAGGGGAGTGAAAGAGGGATAGAGGAGGAAGGGAAGAAGACAAATCAGTATTTTCAGCCTCATTTTGTAGTTGGACTCCTTTGGTCTCTGGTTCATTTCAATGTTCGTTAATATTACTGTTAATTCTTGCAGCTTTCAAATGATTGTGGTGTTCATTAATTCCTATGTTTGTGCTGTATCCTTCTGAAAATGAACAAATTATTTTTATTTTTTTAAATAGTAGCCCCCCATCCCCAAGAAGTATAAGTTCAAAATAGTCACATAAACCATCAGAAATCTATCTGGTTTACATCTTACGTTTATTGTCTTTCACTTTCTTAATTGTAAATATTACATGGAGTGTGGTTATCTTGAAAAAAGAAAGTGGACTTTTGCCCATATCCCCTTCTGGTCCATTATTTATTGCAGCTTATCTTTAGATGGTCTTGGGCTTTCTTTCAGTAAAGGTTGTGTCCTGGGGAGGGCAGGCTGGTAAAGTGAAAAGAATAGGAAAAAAGGTATTTAAGCAGCAGCTGAATTATTTTCAGATGTTTGTGGTTTTAGGAAAATTCTAAAATGGAGCAGCTTTGCATTCTGCTGCTTTCTGTGTTTCTCGTGGTTCACTGCAGGTCATAAGGACATCTGTTTGTCACTGGATGACAGTGAAATGGAAAGAGGTGTGGGAATCATTACATGATTCCTGGTAAAGCTGCTAAATACTCTTGGGGAAATTTAGATGCTTCCCAAAGCCTGAGAACACACAGAGTAAAAGACTCAGTAGTAAAAAATGCCCTGACTATTCTTAATCATCTTGAATCCTGAGCTTGTATTAGGTATTCCTGGCTATAGGGAATATGCTCTAATTCCAATGTCTAGTGTTCTGCAGCCTTCCAAAAGCAGCTATACCCAGTGTAGAGAATAAGTAAATAATTTGCTATTTCCTTTTATTCGGGTTTCCAGATTTTACCCCACAGGAGGAAAAATGCTTATTTATTTGTAAAGGAAATTTGAAAGTAATTTTCTCTCTTTTTTTCTGCAGAACCAATTTTCAACTGTTGTTATCAGAGCAATTTAATACCGCTCATTTTGGAAATCTCCATACAAATTGTTCTTGCTGTTTAGTCCCTCACTCTTTTCCTTGTGAATCGAGAAAAACAACTCCTTTTGATCCATTGCAGAGAAGCTGATGAAACTGCATGTATCTGCAGCGAGGTAGAAGAACTCTCCCTAAAGTCCAAAAGGATTTGGGATGTAGTCAGCCAAGTCTTTCAGACTATTTTCCAACCTGATTTAATCAATACTTATGGTGCACTGCGCAGCTTGATGTCAGAAATACTGAAAAAAAAAAGAAAGGGGAAAATACCCAACCTTTCCTTATTGGCATTCTGGGAATTAAAGACTGGGAATGAGAACACCATAGTGGCAGCTGACATGGATTGTTTATTTAATTCTTCCAATTTGTTCACCTTAATGAAACACCGAAAGATTTGAGTGAGTGGTAATTAACGGGAGAGCCTGTCTAATGAAACCAGTGCAGGATGATATTTGTTTCAAGGATCAATAGGAGACTGAGTGAGGATCATACCAGCATCATTCAGGAAAACAAATCACTTTGTGCCAATCAATTGTCATGCTGCACATGCATGAATCTGTGTGAAGCATTTTAAATATTGCATCAGTAGAAAGACAGGAAAGGAAAAGCTTGGTAAATTCGGAGGTATCTAGTACTTAATGTGTTGGTTTGTCAGGTACTATAATTATAGTTGTAGCATTCTTCTTCTGTGCCTTCAATAGCCATTACTAAGCAAGTCTAGTGACATAATCTAATTGAAGTGTGCTTCTGTTAGGGCATACTGAGGCCATTGTGGAGGGTCTCTTTGTATTCTACCACCACTTGCATGTTTTCAGGAAAGCAACATAGACTGCATTCCCAGAAAGAAAGAAAACAGAACAGCTGATAAAAACCCTACTTCTCTGACAATCCTTTTGGCCCTCCAGAGACAGCAGTTGGATTCCCTGTTGCCACTAGTTGACTTAGCAATTAATAATGCATCAGTTAGGAGTGAGTTTCCAGATATCATTGCACAAGGCATGATTTTATTTATACAGTGAAGTTACTGACAATAACAAAGTAAAAAGGGAACAGTGGTGGAAAAGTTGTATCTCAAAATACAGAACCAATTTGATTACAGAAAGAATGGGGTTAGTGCTAAAGGAAGGTAAATATGTGCTACATGAGATTATTGAAAGCAATATTGAAGCTAACGTGAAATTGGTTTGCTTCTAAAGAACAGAGATTTGAAATTACGTTCCTGAAGGAACAGAACTCAGAATTCTCTTAACTGCATGGAAAGATGCAGATTATAGATCAATGTTTAGGAACTGGATTATACTTGTGCCTGTAATATAGAATGGGATTGATGAAGAAAGGATGCAGATGGCCTGCTTTGTACGATTACTGGAGGTAAACCAGAGAGACACAGTAAGATTAGAGGTGATTGAAAAAAAAAAACAAAAAAAACCCAAACAACAAAACCCAAACCAAAGAAGGTTTAGACATAATTCTTTGAAAAACAAAATACTGAAGCTCAGTCTTTGGGTTGAATGTGGGGGCAGTTCCAGAGCTAAAGCACTGCTGAAACCAAAATAACCAACTTAATGTAAATGTGTAGACTTGAGGAACAGGGAAGAGTGTGGAGGATGCAGGAAAATTGCCAGAAAGATTCATCAGAAGCATTACGTTGTTGATCCTTGGAGATGTGAAGGCTGTTGACAGCTTCACTGGAGCAGTTGGTATGTATCCAGGAATTTTGTTCTAGAGCACTTTTTTCTTTTTATTGTTGTCTGTAAAACAATTAGAAAATTCATGTCACAGCCCTGCCCAATGTACACTTTGGGAGGTGTCCAGACAAGCTCATTTGGATAATGGGAACACATTTTTAACACAAATGTAGAATTTTAAACTCTAATGTAAATCTTATGGGTCTCATTGAGTCCAGCTACAGAATCATAATCAGCAATTGTATTTGTAAGACTGGCAGCCAAAGCTGAATTGTAGTTCTGAAACATCTCAAACCTTATGAAGTGACGTATAGCTCTGACTGGCTTTAATCCTGGATGGCATGGAGTCCCAATGGAGCAGCTGCCTTTAGAATGTGGAATTTGCATGGAATATTCAACCACCAGCAGCTACAAATGGGAGAGTATGGAGCAGGGAGAGAGAATTATGATTTTTGTCGAAGTATCAAAGACAAGATGATCCACAAGTGGCACAAGGTGACAGTATTTATAGGCTAAAAACTGCAACAGATTAATGAGAGGAAATTATCTTTAGCCATTACAAATCATGGTTTTATGATTCAGGATATTGCCCCAACAAATTATTACATGAGCAACTGGAGATCACTTCAGTGATTACTTAGAAACATTATCTTTATTATTTCATTGATGTGTGTATATATAGTTGGTGTGTGTCTAAAAATATATGTGCATATGTATATGACATCATGGACAATTTCTGTCCTCACAGCAAGCAAATGAGCTGTGGGAAGGTAAGAGACAAGCACATGTTCAGTTTTCAGCTCTTCCTTTGTGTGACAGGGGGAGTAAAACAGGAAAGAAACTGATTTACCATTCATTAAAGTCCTTGAACAGATTTCAGCTGTAACAATAAACAGTGCCTTTCTACAATCACTGATTTGGAAGCAACAAAATATTGTAAAGAATAAGGACTGTTTGTGAATATGTCGAAAATCTAGGTTTCAGTAATCAAAATGCGATACAAGACATCACAGTCATTGAACTGTAGACACAGTAAAATAACACAGATATTTAGGACCCAATCTAAGCTCATCTGCACTATTTAGTAGCTGGTGCTGCTTGTCAGTAAATGCATTAATTGTCAGGAGTTCTTAAAATTCTGAAGTAAAACAATTTGAAAACTTGAACTGTACCAGGTATGACTGGTAAAAAACTGCCTTTTATATTTCACTAACCAGAATTTGAATCATGAGACCGAAGTGCTGCTGACAGGGAGCAAATTGAAATCTTGAGGTGCAGAGCTGGCAAAATTTCAGGGAAATAGACAAAGGCTTATGTTAGAAAAATTAACTGCAGGGACTTCTGTCCAAAACAGGTTACAGCAAATTTATCTGTTTGATCATGACAGCCATCAGAATGATCATACTATTACAGATATAATTATATGAAGGCAATGCTGGAAAGTCATAATAGAGGGCAGCCATGGTCACATGGATAGAAGATAAGCTGGGAGGTTGGATCCTGGTGCTCAAAGCCATCAGTCGCTTGAGAACTTCTAAGCACTTTGTTGAATGTAAGCTGAAAATGAATTACATTTTTTTAGCTGTTTTACTTTCATCCATGTTTATTTCAACACTATAAATCTGATAATGTCATTATGCTACTTCTGGAAGAGGAACTGATCCTCCTCCACGTTTTACAAATGAAGCAGTTGTAAGGTTAATGGATGCTAAACTGCACAGATACTACACGAGTCTGCTTTTAAAACTATGGTTTTGATTTTAAAAAAACAACTTCTGATGAATATATCTTACCATAAAGCTTTGCAAAGTACATTAATTTTCTGTAAGGATGACCCTGCATGACTGATAGTAACTGTTTCGTCATGGTCAAGGCCATCTTCTTTCTCAGTGAGTTATACATGCTGATCTACCATGACATGCCTCCCATTTGTGTACAAATTCACTCTGTGTGACAGAACTCCAAACTGAAGAGAGCCATACAATGTTTGAGAAAATTTCCTGTATAGCTTTTCTGTTTCCATTAGGAGATCTTGTAAATGTTGCTCTATTAAATTACCTTTTTTTTTATTAGTAAATTAAAGTACTTTTTTTGCTTGTCACTGTTGAGGATGTGTAAATAAGTTGCTAAGTGAATATCTCCTTTATCTGATACTTTTCCCTATTCTTGTTTTGATATTTTTCTGATGACTTAATTAATTTGTCTGTGAAATAATCAGCACCTGTTCAGAATACAATTAAGTACATTTTCAATATAGAGAAAACCAAAGCAGATGAAATAGAACACTTTTACTTTGCAAAGGGATAGTGAAGCAACTCAGTGTTCAGGCTCTTTTTTCTGGTTTCATGTCCACTCATAATAAATAAATAAAAGCCTATGTATGACTTATTATTAGAATGAGAAGGTTGAACTAAAGTATATTGTGTTTTAAATTGTGTTTCACTTGTAAAATGGTCTGGAAACTTCTGCAGGTTGTAAATATTCTATCTGAAAGCATGCATCAAATTTTGACTTTCTACTGGGGATGTCAAATTATTGGTTGACAGAAGCTGAAACTGAGAATATACTCAGTTTTTTGTAAATATAAAGGTTTGTGTCTCTTACATGTTCATGAAATTCACCCCAATTTCACTGTATTTTTGAATATTCCCTTCAATTTTATAGTGTGTACCTGCTAGGCTATATTCATTACCCTGAAACAACACATATAAATCAAGTCTCCCAACTGATTTCATCCCTAATGTATCTCAAAACACTAATTATTAGCTTAAATTAAGAAAAGCTACACACTTGTAGGTATGTATTAACTTACTATGTAGAAAAGCAAAGGAAGCACACTCACAGTCCTTGCAGTTTAAGTTCTCCTTAGGAGTTTCAGATGAGAACTCCGTTCAAAGCTAGTGTGTGGTGCATATTGCAGTGTCCCCGTCTCTGAAAATAACCTCATGTTTGTTTGACACTTGTGCATATGTCAGGATTTTTCATAAAGAAATCGGGTACATGGGTAGATATGAAGTTGTTTGTTTTCAGATGCTGAGAGAACAATTTTCCCTGTAATCTCTCTCTCTCTTTCATGTGTCTTTTTTTTATCCTAAGAATCTGCCCTATGGTCTGGGACGTGTTATACTTGACATTTCAGTCACCTCTTGTCCACAGTCACTTGTGTTTGTGAATTGTGCTATTCACAAAACTAGTAGTGTCTAAATATCTATTACATATTTAAAAGCAGTGTGAGGAAAAAAATGGCTTGTTTTTGTGTCATATCAATATTCATTGCACTTGTAATTGCTGTCGCAGTTGTAAAGAGGGAAGAAATTGGGAACCTATTAAACAGATAAAATATCAAGTATCTGAATTGTGAAAATGATTTAGCATCTAATCTAGTTCAATCTGTGCAGATGCTGCTGGAAAGGCTTAGGGCTATTTCATTCTAAAATTTTTGCAAGCAGTTACTGCTACTTGTATCTATTTATTTAGAACCAGTTGGGTTCCTTCCATTTGAAAGATACAGGCAATTACAAATGTGTTCTTTCTTTTCTTCTTGGTAAATACAAAAGAACAAATGACAGCACAAATTACTGTATCACACAAATGGGAGGATATGACAGTGTGACTGTTTCCTTTTCTCCCTAATACTTTGAAACTGTTACTCAGTGTTGTATAGATTGGGTGTATGACAAGTAAAGCGACATCTACTCATTTGGGATAGAAAAACACAACTGGAAAGTCTCCAGGTGTTTGGTTTGATTTAGACACATTTGTAGTTGTGTCAGAGAGAGAATAAACCCTAAGGAAAGCTATAGACATGTTGATGTATTGCACTACAAGGGCTGCATTAAAGCCCCTGTCTGGTAGTGTAAATAAAGACTTTTATATTTTCATTTATTGACTGCAATGCTAAGAAAGCTTTACATTGTCCAGTGGAAGTGGCTGAAAAATAATGTATTGAAAATCTATAGAAGACCCAGAGGCATTTTAGAAAGTAGAGAACAATTAGCTTTATCATCAAAGACAAAGCAGTGTTATATACAGGCTGCTTTGATTCTCCAAGAACCTATTGATATTTCCCCTTGTGTCTTGCTGCTAACAATACCTTCAGTAGAAAAGGCAAAATCTCGCAGCAGAGGTGGGGTTTCATAGCCCGTTTGTGTTTTCTTGAGCACCGTTATTTCCTGGAAAGAGTGAGTCCAAGCCCTTTGCCACTGGGATTAGAGAATCTTTTCCTTTAGCTTCAATATGATCAGACTGAGTTCTGGGTTCTGTAGAAATACAGGAGTACTGGACTGGGTGTATCTGGGGATGAGGGTACACTGAGGACTGGACAGCACTCCACCGCCAAACCACAACTCAGTCCCGTTTTTAACAGACATGTAAAAAAATGGTACAGTGAAGACTGTGGGAAAAGTCACATGTCCCATTAAGTCTATATTCATATTTCTTTTTATAAGCTTTTTTATCACTGATGTGTAGAGGTTGTGATATAGTATGTAATACCTTCAATATTTTAATAGAACTGAGTGATTAATACTTCATAAAGCATTAAGATTCAGTAGTCACTTCATTAGCTTGTAAAAATTAGCTCTCTTCACAGAGCATATATACATTGTACTGCTTTCCTGCCTTTGCTCTAGAATAAGTATGTATAATATATACAGTGGTGAATATACCCCTAAAGTCTTTTAACCTTCAAAACATGAGTGCTTGAGCAGGCTGGAAGCACTGGCCTGAGTTCTGCCACTGCCATGATGCCTGAAGTTATGAATCATTCTTTGTGGCTCAGATACCACTGTTAAAATGAAAATGGCTTTGAAGAGAAAAAAGCTATGGAAAAGATCACAGCTCACATTAGTCAATCAAAAGCTGTCTTTGTAAAGTGTTCCCTCACAATCAGAATCTGTTTTTACTCACAGAAATAACAAAGAATAAAACCCCACGATGGTCTTGATCTAAAAATTCCCCAGGTATGTCTGCTGAGATGTTTGTAGTCATCTCTTATTTATACTGATTTGATGAAAGAAGGAAGTAGGATCAGGATATAGAGTTTGTCACGTAGTCTTTGATCAGCACCTATACAGGAGATGTTACTAAGACAGGAGGAATGTTCTCCAGGATGAAGTTGTACTGTTTGTGTGTCCTGAGTACCATCGAACAGTGGGAAATGTCGATGTGAAGGGGAGGGAGTGTTAGGATTAAATGGAAAACTTCATTATGTGCAAAAAAATGCAAATCAAATATTTGTAATCCTGCAATTCTCAGTAAGGTGTTAGAGAGCTTGTCTTGATTTTAAGGGAAAGAATTGAAGGGACTGAATGTAGAGCTGATCCAATGGCATAGAAACATGGCAAATGTTCTGCAAGAGCACTGAACAAACGTGTACTTTTGTTTGTCATTAAATGCAAAATAACTATTGATTTCAGTCCTGTTGACTTGGATTCACACACCTGGAGCAGAGGAGATTCCTGTTTACCAGTATGTAAAGGTGTTCAGTGCCTATTTACCAATCCATATTTTCATCTGTGTACCAACTACCAGTGCTAGTAATTATGTATCTATTAAGTTCCATAACTTGATTTTGCACCTAATCCCCACACTGCAAATTCTAATGCTTTGGAGGAAAGATATATACCTGTTATCTTTTTAAATTAGCAATTCTTACTGGATGCCCATGCATGGTATTTTATTACATGTTTTTAACTCCCTTTTCTCTGTTTACAATGTTCACACACATGTATCTAGTTACATGATGCACGGTCCAGTGCATCTAAGAGACATGTATGTTGTGGACCAGTGAGCCCTTGCTACAAAGTGAGCTCTTACTGCAGTTGTAGGTACGTCTGTAACTTGAAAGTTTTCAGAGTGTTTGTGTTTCCGCTTTCCAGGAACCGACCAGGCAGTGTTGCTGCATGGCCCAGTTCCCTCTGGCTGCCCAGGTGCTGGGAATTGGGCAGCTTCAGGCCTTCAAAACTGGGAGAGCTTCTATATGCAAACCTAGTAGTTGGTTTTGAGGACTTTAATATGTTTATAGATGAATTCATACAAGACAAATGTTGCTTTTTAAATCCTAAAGTGTTACATTTTATTGTCACATAAGCACAACAATAATATTAAAAGGAGAACAGTGAGCTTTCTTCTTTCTTCCATTAAGCAATTCTGAAAGGAATTTATCCTAGTGCACTGGTTTGCTAATAGGCCAGACACTTGCTTAAGCCAGCAAAAACCATGGGCAGGGTTGTGCCATTGCCCTGCAGATAACCAGAGTGACAGTAACTGCACTGCCAATTTTAGGCTAACAGGTTTTTTCCCATGGCAGTAGTGAGTGGGTGATCTGGAGACAAAGGGAAAGCAGGGTGACAGACCTGGAGGCCAGGACTTTGCCAAAACATGGCTGAGGTGTTCCCAGGCTGCAGCCTGTTCCCAGGCAGTGTGAGTTTCATAATTTCAGTGTTCCTGCTGCTTGCCTGCATTAGTCCAGTTTTCTATATTCCTTTTAGCTGAAGTCTCCCTAATTTCACAACTTCCCTGTGGTGTATGGGATTTTTTTATAGCTGTAAGGATTGTGAGTTGTTGCCTTGGAAACACAGTTGTGCATGCAGCTGTTGTAACTATACTTGTTAATTTTGCTTTATCACAAAAGGTTTCAAAGCTTTTCTGTATTTGTCTGACATTTCTTGATTCTGTAACTCTTTATAGCAATCTGTTTGAGAAATTACCAGAGGAGGAAATAAAACTTCAACCTCGCAGTGTACAGCATGCCCCTGAGTCCTGCCGGAATCACCTGCTTGCTTGCCCTTGGAAGCCTCAAGCCTCATTCAATCCCCTGCCTGCCTATTTCAAAACATAGGAAAATGTAAGAACTTCTGAAAATAAATTTCAGTATTCTCCATCAGGGCTGCAATCTGCAGACGTTGGGGACATCAGCTGATAGGAAACTGCAGCTCCTCCAGGTTTCTGCATGGGACCAGACAGGCCTCTGCCAGGGCCCTCGCTCACTGGGACAGATCCAGCAGGAACAGCAGGAACAGCAGGAGGCAGCAGATGATTCCGGAGTGCTTCACCCAGGCAGAGCACCTTTCCCATGAAAGCTGCTTTGGTGCTGAAGTTCATACTTGCTGCCTTTGTTATAGGAGTGCTTAATCCTTTGCTTTGGGCCTGCTGCTCAAGATCAGGTCCTTGAAGTAAAAGGCATTTGATCCCTTTCAGTACTGAGAAAGGGGGTTGTTAGGCTGGAGAGAAACCACACAGGATCGCCTGCCAGGGCAGGTCCTCCTTACTTGCCAGCTATGAACTAATGCCAAAGCTTTGAGATGGCTGAAATGTGTAGACAGTAGTAGCATAGCTTTGAAAGTTGTATGTGTTTGCTTTTTTTTTGCCAAGGCTTCTAATTGCCAGCATATTTTCAATCCATATACCTGTCAACTGCACCAGTTTAGCTGGCATTGCACTGCATTTATATAGTCTTCTGGTTTTATAGCAATATAAATATGGATAATTTTTTGTCTGTTGCTCCCTCTCTGAGCTTTCCCATTTCCCCTCACAGTGACATAAGCCATAATGGTTGGAGAGGAGGACAGGGCACTATTTCTGCTATGCTGTCTGAAAAAGGAAAGGAGTGCTGCATGAATAAATAGAAATTGCTAACTGCAATCAAAGACTTAAGTGGGTTTCTCTCCTTGCATCTATTTGTTTCCGTAGACATAAGTCCATTATAAAGCCTTGTGCCATGTGTTGTTTGTAGGTAAAGATTTTGTAGATACCTTTAATGTGAAGATTCAAATCAATTCAGCAACTGAAATCACAGTCACAGTGGTTTAGATGACCAGCATGAGGTTTGACTGGATTTGCTATGGAGAAAGCTAACCCTATCAGACTAAGAGAGTCTTACTATATAGTATGCTGTAGTACAACTTTCAATTTAATTTCTTCAGGTGATTTCACCTTAATAAGTTGTACCTTCCATTTTTTTAAAGGAGTTTATTAGGAAAGCCACTAAAGAGCAGATCAAGGCAGAAATATCTGGGCAAGTAATAAGCAAATATGCTATAGAATGCCAAAGCAGAGTGGGTGCTTGTGCTTGCTTGTAAACAACCTTTATAAACTCAGTGAAAATTATAATGAGTCTTTTCAAGTTGTCGTTACGTGATGAAAATACAAGTTAACTGTCAAATTGTAAGGACCATTCTGGAGTTTCTGTGCTCTGGTTGAAAAGTACAGGAAACATCCTAAAGATGATCATAATCAAAAGCACTTTTTTACCTCATCTCTTTGATGGGTCAGTCTTTGGAATAAGAGATACTTCTGCAGAAAAGCACAAACTCTATCTTCAAGTCCCTTGGTTACATTCATTACACTGACAGGGATGATACAGGATCTGCTATTTTACCCCAGTTTCTCACTGTATGGGGAGAGGGTTTACAGAGCTTCTCACATCTTTTTGTCTGGGCAACTGCAACAAAGTGAACTGTAAGTTCAGAATTAGGGCAATAATTTAGAAGATGATAGTATCAGTTTTAGCACGGCATCTTTGTAGTAGTTTCAGAACATAATTAAATATTAATGTATGTGCAGTCTAGATTGTTAGAATGTTGACAGCTAAACTAATCTGTATTTTTACTGATTTTATGATAGTGTCTGAAATACTTGCTGCTACTGTTTGTGTTCAATATAGTTAAGAAATTCTGTTTGAGTCTACAAAGTTCATATGCTACCAGATGCAATATTCTGGAAGCTAGATATTAATGGTCTGTGAGCATCTGTAGTTTAAGCATTTGTAAACTTATTAGAACTTACTGAGGTTGTGTCCTTGGTTGCTGATTGGAGTGAGCTGTGAAAAGCATTGCACAGTATGTTCTGTCATATTCTGATAGTTATTTCCTCACTCAGCCCTTCCTGGGAGGTCACTCTGACACAATAACCTTTACAACAGAAGTTTCCAAAGCCTGACCTCTGGGACCTTAGTATATTTTGGACTTGCATGTTTTTTCTTGATTTGAAGGATCCTGTATATAGAAAAGAGATTTTCAATTGCAAAACACTGAATGTATAATAATCCAAGCACATATTGTGCTGCATTATCAGGAGTGCAGGCAATAGATCCAAGGAAATCATTGGGCCCTCCATTCAGCTCTATTGAGACCATGTCTGGAACGCTCTGTCTGGGCTTGAGCTCCCTGTTACAAGACAGACATTGACTTACTGAAGCAATTTAAGCAAAGGCCACCAACATAGTCAGTGAGCTGGTGTACATGTCTTGTGAGGAGAGACTGAGGGTACTGGGTGTGTTCAGCTTGGAGAAGAGGAGGTAAGGGGAGATCTTTTTGCAATCTGCAGGTGTGTTAGAGCAGAGAGAAAATGGAGGCATTCTGAGGGTTGATAAACACTGGAAGCAATTTCCCGGAAATGCTCTGGAATCTCCATCCTTGGAGACATTGAGGACCCAGTTGGACATGGCTCAGGGCAACATCTAGGTGGACATGCTCTGAGCAGCAGGTTGGACTAGGCAAGCAATTGAGGTTGTTTTCAATCAAAATTATTCGCTTCCACTCTGTTTTTTTTTTTTATATCACTTCAACCTTGTTGAAAACATATTCATCATCTACAAAATCAGTGAAAATTCAGGCACAGAAACTAGTACAAATTAACAGATATTTGGCATTGTGGAAAAAAACAAAGGTTTAGATGAGAGGAAAAAAAACCCTGAAAACTCCTGATGAAGGTTGTGTAGATCTCAGAACTCTCTCAAAGAATCTCAAGAAATAAACTGCCTTAAATTATCCTCCCAGGAATGGGGTGGCAGTGGATGTGAATGCTGTGTTTGCTACAAGTGACAGCATCTTAATCTATGCACTTTGTATTTCCTCAACTGTCTTCCCTATTGTATTTCAGCTGTTGAACTCCAAAGTCGAAAAGCTAACAGCTTTGCAGATGAAGTTCTGCCTCCCCATTCTTAACTGCAATTGCTTCTGACAGCCTATGTTTGCCTATTGCTGAGGCTCACCCAGATTAATTTCCATCTTGGCACTGAGGATTTGCATCAGGCTATTAAGTGTACAAGGGCACAGTGTGTGAATACCTATCAATATCCTGAAGGCACTTTGGGTCTTGAGAGCCTTTGGGTCTTTAGAAACTGGCTTGTGCAGATAAGGAGATGCCCCAGTGAACCACCTTCAGCAGATACTGCATCAGCCTTACAAATTGAAACAAGATTTAGGAGGGTTATTTGCTGCTTTGTTCCTGGTTCTGCTAAGTGAAGGAAAACTTCCGTAATAGGAACGATTAATACCACCATTCCTGAAAATAATTGCAGAGAATTAGTGGTCATTAAAGTAACATTTTCTGTCACTGTTCATGCCACTGGGATCACAAGACTTTTTTCCAAAGATGTGAAAACCAAGATTTTTTTGTTAATACCTTAAAGTTAGTATTGTAAATGTAGAGATGTATATCAAAAAGTGAGGAGTGGCATTGGAAGCTTGTAGCTATCAAGCTAAATATCCTTCTTCTAGCTCCCTATTTTGTAAGATGTCTTTTCTTGTTAGTAGATGTTACCTTTGGTGTCACAGATTCATGTCATTACTACTTGACATATCAGCAGCCTTCTGGTGGCCTGGTCTGGAAGTACTAGGATAGAAGTATCTGGCAAGTCCATTTGAGAGTCAAAGGAAGGGAAAATAACTTGTTATTACTGAAGCACATATTGTTATTTCAGAAATAAGCAACATTGGTCAAGAAATAGAAACAAGTTGATTCCTTTAAAGTACTTTGTGAGAAGCATGGAGCTGATACAGGAAGAAGTTGGAACGGTATTGCCTGTTGTTAGCTGCCCTGCCTACAGATATAACTATCTACTGACCAAAGCAAGGCTTTGATGCAAAGACAGGCTTGCTTTCAAATATCCAGCGCTGACAAAATGACTTACTGGGTCAGCTGAAGTAGCTGTACAGTAAAAAGTGCAGATCTGATGTTTGTTATTTAATTACCCAGATTAAGCATAAAAATCCCAAAGGAAAATAAGAATCTATTAGTGAGTATGTGTGTTATCCTATAAACTATGTTAGGAAAATTGTAGGAAGCTGGAAGACAGTGTTCAGTAACTCTCTCTCACCATAGCTGGGCTTGGATGGGTCTTTGAGCAACCTCGTCTTGTGGAAGGTGTCCCTGTCCGTGACAGGGGGGTTGGAATGAGATAAGCTTTAAGGTCCTTTCCAACTCAAACCATTGTGTGATTCTTGCCGCAAGTGCGCACAGCAAACTGGAGCGGATAGCAATATTCCATTCATTCTCTTTAAGCTAATCAGATTTCTGCAGCTCATGGTTCTATGGGGTTTTGTATTCTTTAAGCCAAGTTTGCCATTACCATGGAGTTTACTTTGCAGCTGGAAAGACTCAAGAATCATCAGGGGGTTTAAAGCTTGGTGAAGCTTTTCTAATAGATATTTTCTTTCATAATGTGCCAACAAGACGATTGGTACATTGGAAGTGTGCATGTGTGTGTATCTACACATCTATCTATGCACACTGCACATAAATACACATTTAAAAACCTGCCTAAGAATTCACTCACAGCAGTAGCTATGCCACAGGTGAAAGGGTGAATTTTCAGGGCCATTGAACACTGTAAATGTGTTCATTGTATCAGTGCTTCAGAAATACCCATTCTAAATGACTTTGTGTTGATCCACTGTGAAAATTCATTGTGCTCAATTGCCCTCAAAATTTCTCATTTCTCATCTGTGATGTTGCAGTCTGCTGACTGCACACCGGACTGCTGTACAAAGTGTGTAAGCACCCAGCTTCAGAGTGCCTGAAGTACTTCATACTGCCTGCGAGCTTTCCATGTATTACTTGATAACTGAACAGATCTGTGTCTAGGGCTTGTATCTGTAAGACTTTCAAAGATGGGAAAGGGCTTCTTGGAGTTAGTTTCTGTTGAGGCATGTACACACAAGGAAACAAAGTCTTGAGTATGTCACGTATCTAACACAGAGATGTGGAAAATGGAGCTTTGGCTTTAATTTTTAATCATACCTTTGATTCAGAGAAGTCAAAACCACTCTCACATCATTTCAATTCTTTTTAATTTAAGAGGAAAAAAAAAACCCAAATAAATTTCCAGTGGCATAAATAACTTTGTTTTGGCATGTATGGCAAGAAGTTGAATTATAAATGATTGGGGAGGGGTGTTTGACATCTCATTGGAAACAAGATTTACTGGGGTTTGGGGCTTCTGTTGTTAGGGTTTTTTCCTCAATTTTAAAAAAGGGCATTCAGACCAGACTTTTAATTTATTTTTTATGTATTTTAATTAACTGTATTGCCTGATTTCTTATAAAAGCCTATGCATATCAGCCTTTAAAGCATGGGAGAAACAAATGCCTGTTTTGAAACAAAGGACAGGTGGCATTTAAAGATCTCTCCAGTATACGTCTTGATTGCTCCTTAACTGTGTTACAAGACATTGGTTATTGCCTGTGGATGCTCTCAGGCATCAGAATAATGATATCATTATAAAAGCCTGGTGGGACTGACAGAAGCACTGGCTGAGGAAGGTGTGTCTAGGAAAATGAGAACTTGGCATTCAAATTAGATGTGGCAGAAAGTGTGTTGATGAGTCCAAAACTGCAAATTTAATAGAAATGTTGGTTTGGTTCACATTGCAATTTTATGCTTGTAAGTTTACAAGACAATCTTATCTTGCCTCTAATTCAGGGAAGTTGGACACCTTGTCTTAAAAATCAGGGCAAGATACTTAATCAGGTAAGGAGACTTTGATTTTAATTCCAGTTAGTAGGAACTTTAATTATGTCCTTGTACTAACATCATCCTGAAGCAGTGGCTCGTTTCTGAGTTGCTGTAGCAAGGGAATACCTTCTTAAGCACCACACAAGCCACTGCCAGGAGTGATGCAGTCCTACATTACTAATCTGAAATTCAGGTGGACAATGCCAAGGTCAGACTCTGCCTTCAGTGTGAGAGTCTGTGAAAAATTGGATCTTCCTAATCACTGCTTAATTACTATTTCACTGCCAATTCAAAACTGTCCATTATTTACAGTTAGTGGGATTTTAATCTTTAACACAGGAAATGGGAAAAAAATCTAAAGAAATTCCTTTTTTGTTTGTTTGTTTGTTATTATCAGTTCATTTGTCCCACTCTTCTCTGATTTGGGTTTTTCAGATAGATTATTTGTAAGCAGGTAAAAGCTGTCTTCTGGGGATCTGAATAGCAGTCATAACTCTTTAAAGAATAACAGTATTTGCAAGCACATTACTTTTCTGTTCTTGAATGTTGAGTATACAACAAATTATAATCTTGGCAAACACATAAACCACTTTCGCGTCTCTGTGTCTCTACATTCATCTCTGGCAGCTAGGAATAGTACTCCGGGTGGCAAAGAAGTACGAATTCGTATAAATGATGGTCTGAACGGCCATAATTCATCTGTTCTTCAGGTTTAAGACAAGGCCTAGTATTCTAAGCCAGAAAATATAATCGGAATTGATTTTTTTTAATAGTTTTGTGTAATAGAACTTCCTTTGAAGTTCTCGGGAGCTAAAGGGAAGGCCCCCCCCCCGCATATTAGTGCCATTTTTATTTGTATTTAAATGTCTAAAATGAATAGAGCCATTCTTAGAAAGAAAATAAAGCATCAGAGAGATAATCTGACTTGGCTTGTGAAAACAGGGGTTTGTCTAAATTATTTGCTGGCTTCAGTCATCCATTTCTCAGAAAGCAAGAAAAAAAAGAAGGCACTGCATCTCACATAATCTCAGAAGGTCTCTCAGAAGGAGATAAAGGCCAGCTTGAGTCTGTTGTCTAGACACGACCGTTCAATACTCACCATCCTTATTCTTTTTATTCTTATGCCTCAAAGTAATTTTAAAATGAGGAAAGATAATAGGAATTGTTGTATTAGAGCAGTATCTCTGGCAAATATGGCTAGTTCTGCAGAAAAGGAGCTGCTTTTGTTATAAAGCTTTAATTTTCTTTTGCTTAGTTTTACTGCATGTCTTCAGCATTTCACTGCTCTTTTAATGGTATTTCAAAAACATATAATTTCACAGTAAAAGATTATATTTACGTAGTCTGTAAATTTGCACTTTTACATAGTTAAAATTGCATCTTTTGTTTCAATAAATTGCATTTACATTGCAGTTACATTCTGTCTCATAATTAAATCATTTCCAATCTAAGTACAGGAAATCTATGCTTCGATGTGCAAGTCTGCTGACAAAGTGAAGGGTAACCCAATTCTCATCCATGCAACTTTTTAATTAGTTGCTGCACATCTGAGGATTAGGTTTGTTGGGTTGTCTTGCATAAAATAACATTAATATTCAATTTGGTTAAGGACTTTCAATAAACAAACAGAATTAATAAAGCTATTAAGCAAATCTCTCTGATGACCAGTTTCCATATGTGTTGCAATTATTCTAAACCATTTCCAAATGCAGATGGTTGAGAAGGGCTTATCTTTCTGTTGTTTTTCTGAATCTTGACGAGTATCTGGGTATTTTCCATTCTGAGCTAATATGCATTGGAATTTGCCAAATGTATTTTCTAGGGTCTGCAAAAGCCAGGTGGAAAATAATGCTTTGTTACAAGCTCTGTTATCAGCCTCTCAAAGTACATTACCTCATTTTCTTTATGTCTGGGTTTTGGAATATTCTGCATCTGAACAAGACAGCTCTTTTTTACCAAGTTTGAAATTATTATTTTAGAGATGAAAAGTTTGTTAAATTATGCCCTTACCTGGATTTTTTTTAAATGAAGAGGAATGGTTTTGTGAAATGGTCTGGATGCTCCTGTACAGCTCCCAGTTAAATGACTGGTATTAAAAACCAGCTCATCTAAAGTTAACCTGGGAATTATTTTCAGCTTATATTATAATTTGAAAAATTTGAAATTTAAATGAAAGAGAACCAGTGTAGAAATAAGTCCTTATTTCCTGTATCCCTTGGAAAATAAGCTCTGCTACTTAAGTCCCGGCAAGATGGTGTTGATTTTGTGTGGAGACTTTTGGCTGGTTTTATGGTGGCATAAATTCACTTCATGTTCTAGCTTGCTAATACATACAGTGCTATAAATTGAAAACATTCTTTCATAACTTTTGAGAGCTATTGAGGTGACAGGGATGACGTAACTTATCCCAAAATACCATTTACATTGTATTTAGATTCTTGTGGGGACAGGCTGCATTTACATTGAAAAGCCACTCAGTTACTACCCAATATATTCTAATTTTATTTGTATATTCCATGTATTTGCAAGTGTCTACATGAAATTTATTTCACTTTCTGGTTCTTTTTTTTTACCAAGAAATTTTAAAACTGTTTACATAGCAGTAGAAGAAAGGCTATTAAGAAACCCTATGCCCAACAGGAGTGCTGAACTCTTCTGGCATTGGTTTATGAGAAGCTCTGCAGTAAACTGTGACAACAGAGCTGTTCACCTGCCTTGCCAAGGGTGACATGCCTGCAGAGGGGGATGGCTGCGGTGGGATACAGGCACTCCTCAAACATCTCTCTTCAAACTGGATGAGGAAAACAGAAACTGCTTCTTTTAACCTGCTGGTCTGTGAGCTGTGTTAGCAGACTGTTCGTCAATCTTCTGATGGGATTGCAGAGTAGCATCCTTCAGGAGACAGTTTGTGCAGGCTGCTAAGGAGGGTCATTTCCCTAGTTGTCCCAGTAGAATTTGCTGCCAATTTGATTTAAGCCTTTAATAGTGAGTTAAATGTGCTGAAACGCTGCAGGTGCTGTTTGTCTGGAAATTTCAACTTCTACTATATTGCAAAGGGTGACCAGCTGCTCAGAAAGCGAGTGGGACCCCGAGCATCATGCTGACTCCTCTGTTGTCTCCTTTGCACTTTGCTCTGTGCTCCATGCTTCCAGTTCAGGGCTTGAACTCTTGTAAGTAAATGAGGAACATTCCATATTGTGACTGCCAAATGGAGCTGGGAGTGGAAGAATATTTCAAAAGGACTTTTCTTATGACTTTTCATAGCTTTGAATGTGCAGTTTGCTTCGTAATTTGCCTACATTTGGTAGAAATCTGGGCTCACTCTTCAATTTAGTCTATTGTAGCCTTGTCTGCCTTTAAGGGTTTTTTGTTTGCTTGCCTTGTCCCATAAAACAATGACTATAATCTGATTCAGTTATAAAACAGCATTTTGGCTGTATTCTTGGTTGGTTTGTATGTTGAGTTTTATGCAGTAAGATACATGCATGTATAGACTTAAAAAAACCCCCAAACTAATATATTTACTTTATGCTTTCTCTAAATGACTGAACTTTACAGATACAAATTTTATTGAAGCAACTGTCAATGTGTTTATTAAACGTAAGTGTTGTGAATTAACCCCCTGGGAGTGTGCTAAACCAGACCCAGTACAGTAAGGCTTATTTTTAAGGATCTGATATACGTTGTAACCAAGGCAAAACAAACCTGAGAGGAGTAACATTAACCCATAGATGCAAAATAGTTTGTGTTCCTTTTTAATGGCCTGAATTGTCATTACTCTGTTTCACCATCATTTCACTGCCTAGCTGTTGATGCAATAATTTTGTTCTGTGTTTTCTTCCCTGATTCATGGTCAGTCGTAGACTCCGTTCATTCTGTAGGCCAGGGCAAAAGTCATATAAGGGATATAATTTCTTGTAATAACAAAGATGCAATTCTTTATAGGAAAATATTTTCTCACCGTGTCTTGCTGTCCTGCATGGTTGAACACTCAGGATGCTCATATGAATAGCTGATCCACTGAAATAACAGCAGTTTCTACTGTCTGAGCCACTGCTTGTTGTCAGCAGGCGGGATCCAGCAAATGCCTCCCCACCATCCGCAGGGAGCTCGTTAAGCTCCATGATGTTTGTTGCTGTTAATTTAAACTGGCGTTGCATGTAGGACTGGCCCAAAGTCCAGAATGCAGTTTAGGGAAAAGCAGTGAAATGATCAAATTCTTTCCTCAATTGGTAGAGGTTTTCTTGTAGCCCTGAATTTCAAGTTATTTGAGGATTAAATGCAACGTAGCTGTATAGGAATAGATTTGTAGTTAGCTTTCATTTCTTAAATTAGAATTCCATAAATTGCAGTTCTATGTGATGCTACTTTAACATTTTCTGAATGCCTTGTGATTTGGATGGCCTTTTCCCAGGAGCAAGGGGATTGATGCCTGGCTTTTATGGAAGGCTTGGGAGCTGGCCATGCTTCTCTTCCTGCCTTCCGACATTTCATTCTTTGTGAGGCAAGTGGTTACTGCAACTGATACAAGGCTAATGCAGATCAAGTACGTCTTTCCTTCCATGCTGAGGGAAAGATAAGATTCCTAATGCAACTGCTACTTAACACAAATATGGGGAAGGTGAAAAAAAATCTTTCTGAAAAAGGATTCTTGTGCTACAAAGCTTGTTATTGCTTGGCTGTAACAAAATGACAACTTCTTAATCAATTTAATGGGACTTTTTCTATTAGAGATAGATATTATATATTAAGGTACCCAGGAGGAACCTGTTTGCACATTGATCTATTGAGTTCTTAGGGGGAATTAAATAAATAATAAATTGTACTGACATGATAAATTTGGCGGAAGCCTTTAATCAATTATTAATTGATTATTCACATGAGCACAATGCTTGTAAAGATCAAAACCTAATTTTGACAACATATGCAAACTTTTCCTTTTGAGTTTAATAATATATTCTCAATCTGTTGTTCATTAAGGTGAACATCTGTGAATTCATTAAATTTTCTCCAAGCTTGTTGCACCACAAACTTCATTTCTTTAACAAATTTTCCAAAGAATAATCCCATTACAAGCTTAGTTTATAATACAGACAATGACAGCTTCGTTAGCACAGTTATCCCTTTTTCGTCTAATAAGTCTTTGCAGCAAAACTGTTCCTGGGTGGTACAGGGCGATCAGACCAGGGAAAGTGTATAAATCTGGTTGAGGAGAACTGGCTGCGGAGTTTGAGATCTCATTATCTGAGCTCATAAAAATGTGACACCATAGGTTTCCCAAAATATGGTGATTCGTAGCTGTAAATTGCCACTTGCAAGTTACAGAAACATGGATTTTATCAAACTTAATGGATATTGCCTCATTTTCTTTTTCTTTTTCTTTTACTTTTTCTTTTCTTTTCTTTTTTTTTTTTTAATTTGATGTAATACAATTGTAAAAACCCTCTTTTGCTACTTTTACATTACTGTTTAAATTAAATTATAAAAGTCCTATAGTCCTAGAGATATTCAAAGCATTCTGGAAAGGAGAAAGAAGAAATAGGTTAATGATTCCACCTGTAAGCATAGATTTTGAACTTTTAAATGGAAATGTGCAAGTAAAACTATACTCAAAGATAATACCTGTTGGTGTTTCTTTAGAAGCTTTCCAGACAACATAGATACTCTTCCTTCTTACATAGTACCACTGCACTGTCTAACCCTTTCAGGCATATATCTATGGTTAGCTGCTTCTTCTTTCTTTGATATCTTTTCATAAAGTTAATGGTAAATGAAATACTGATGTTAATACGTGCTGTATTAATCTGACCAGTCCACATCAGGAGAGCACTGAGCAGAATTTGCAGCTGCAGAAGATTGTCACTGTGTTCCTGTGTTTAATGGAATAATTTAGGCACAGAGACAGAAAGAAGTCTATGCTAAAATGAGTACAAGCACTTTTAAGCAGAAAACCTGTAGCTAATTTTCAGTCCTGTAATTGAATTTGCAGGATAGCACATAAATAAAGCTAGGCTTTTTTGAAAGTTGGATGCTTTGCACTGCATAATAATGTTTTACTGCCTTGTAATGCTTTCCCATGTATTTTCCCACATCCTGTGCAATTACATTTCAGTGTTGCATGCCTGAAATCTTCACCCATGATGCAGCCTACGCAGTGTTGCATCAGGGAAGCTTCAGCCATGCATCTTGGTTGACTTTTGACAAATAATTGACAGCCTGCTGGATATGAGTGGTTAGTTTACAGTTTGCTATAGCATGCCCAGCCATATGGTCCCTGCTGGGCTATATCTTAAAATGAAGCGCTAAACTCTTCTTCCCCTAAAAGCTTTTTGTATATCTTTGGTTTTTGTTCCCACTAAAAGAGAAATTCTGAAGGGGTTTGATTCCAAGACTGAGCTTTGAAGAGTTTTCCTAAAAAGAAATTCCAACTGAATAGCATTAAATTATGTTAAGAAATACATAATATTCCTTATATCTTTCTCAGATTTTATTGAATTACTTCCTTGTCATACTTTAGCAGAAGATTTTGCAAGTTACTGAGTGAAATGGTATTAAAAAGTTACTGTAATGATATCAGCTTGAACAGTCATGTCCTTGAACTCAATGCTACCTCAGAAATCAACAGATTACATGCATTTGAGATGGAATCTTACAGAGTACTGAGTTTTTTAAAGTCAGTGGAAACCAAGGCCACCTCGGTTGAAGCAAAGGACGTTGAGCTCATTGTAAGATTGAGCCTTCTCTGTAACTTACACTCTTAACATTTTAGATAATCCATTGATCTCTTTTGAACAGGTAATATCTGTAATAATACCACATTTCTACATTCTCCAAAGTCAATTAAAAAGCACGTATTATAGCTATATTTTAATCAAGACTTACTGAGAAATGGAAGTGAAGAATTCTGCTTTTCTTAATTGTACCATTTGCAAAAAGAAAAGCTGAATGGAAAAATGAAATTAATTATCTGTTCTTTGTACATCCTTTATACTTCTACTTTCTTCCTCAAATGAATTTAAATTACTTCTGTCCTCCAGGAGAAGGTATTTCAAAACCATGAGAAAAAGTAGATGTATCTTTCCGGAGCATTTACATGGAGAATTTAAGTATAATTCATTAAACTTTGCTCTATAAATAAAAACATACAAATACAGGTTGTCACTGAGAGTGATAAGTGGACAGCTGCATTTAATATCTTCCAGTCCCATCTACTCTCGAGACTTAAATTAAAGGGAATGTATTTCATTGTAAAGTAAGATACAGAAGAAAAGCTCTCATGTACAGAACTGCAGGATGGGCTTGAATGCACTATTTTCTTTTTCCTCCCTCTTCCAGTCTGAAAACTCTGCTCAGATATATATCCACTCTGTACGCTGCTGTTCCAGGGCAGCAGCAAATACCTGCCTGCAGGAAAATGGCTGTTGTATTATTTCTGATCTGTTCAGTATTAGTACGACTGTGTACTACGCTACTAGATTCTGAAGGGTTTCAGCATCACTCTCAAGAAGCATGTGCTAGTTTTTGGTGTGTTCAAAAGTAAAAAATTGGTATCTTATGAATTGTCTTCTCATCCAAAACATGACCTCACATACTTGAAAGAAAATTGTTCATTGCATGCAGATGAGGGATTGTTGTGGACAGTTGAATTTATTTTAAGAACCTAAGTAATTAAAAAAGAATCTACAGCTCATCTTAACTCATTGTCATTTGCATTCTGTACTTCTATGGAGAGTAAGCTCAAAAGCAGATGTAATTAGGGAGGCAAAGGCTGAATTGCTATTTGCCACACGTTAAGAATGAAAAAAAAGATACTGCATTGGCAATGAATCTATTGGTTCTGTGACAGATTTTGAGATTAAGTTCTTACACTTCCATGACATTTTGAAGTAGACCATTTTTGTTGAGGAAAAGAGAGAGGAAAAGGAAAGGTCATGTCTCTCTTATCAGGCAGTCATAGTCTCCTGTAAAATAGAAATGTCTGTTTAATGTCAGTGAACAGCCCAGATGGAGATTCATGTTGGAGCAAAACATCTATACTTTATCTTATACCTCAAAGTTTATAGTACTTAAACCTTGTGATAACAGAATCCTAAGTCATTTTCAGATGGGATTCCTCTACCATTACACCGTGTGTCTCCACTCACACACTGTCCACCTTTTTCTTCTTCTCCAAAATTGGCTTCTCTGCATTCCTGACAAAATAATCCTTGTATCAAGTATCTAACAGCATGAAAGACCCAGCAAGCTCAGACTTATGTTACTACATTAAAATACTTCATGGTTTTGCTGGGAGTGGATTTTGCAAGTCCTTTTTTCTTCTTGGCTGAGCGTACAGCCAGAGAAGCCAAGCAAATCATTGACCAAAGTGATTAAGAGGAGTGGTGCTACAATGGTGTTATAAGGCACAAAGGAAGGGATGGTAAATAAAAGCATATTACCTCCAGAAAGGTTGACTTCATAATTCCTTTGAGCTCTGTATAAGAAACAATTTCATTTCTGTACTGCCTTTTCTTGTATTCATCTCTTTTCTCTGTCTTACAAATCTATTTCTAGCATGTATATATTTACTTAAATGATTTATTTCAAAAAATTATTGCTTTAGAGATTTACTAATAAAATAAAATTGTGTTTTTAACCTTTACATGCTTCATCGAAATGGAGAAAAATACTGTTGGCAGTCATGATAGTTCAATTATAGTAATACGAGCAGTAGCTTTTACTTCATTACTCTGCAGAGTTGTGGTTCTGAACTATTACTTTTCCCCATCTTAAAATAAAAGGGCTTTAAAGTGCAGTCTACCTTGAGGTTAAATGTGCGTACATGCATTTGAATGGTTTGTACACATGGGGGCTTGGCATAAAACTGGGTAAAATTGGACCACCTGTAAATTAATATGCTTGAAGGAAGTTTTGATGTTACCAGAAACAACAACCTTTTTATCAGATGAATGTATTTTTTGTGTGTTTCTCTGTGTGTGCACTTGTGGTGGTTTTGTAATCAGCTGCATAGCTTTTTCTCACTGTTCCCTTCTACATAAAGAAATCCTTCAAAGAAAGATACATTCTTTAATAGCCGTCACTTTCACATTATTTCTGGCAATAATTGGTGAATATTATTTAATAAGTAATGATTGAAATACCTCTTTCACAGAAATTACCTATTAAGGATTTTCAGAAGTGATGGCAAATTATATTGCCTTGCATATTCATGCAGCTTGAATTAATACAGTATTTAATGTAAAATTTGACATTAATTGCTTATAAATAGTTCCTTAGAATCTAGATGCAATTTTAGAAAATGCTGCACTAGCAGAAATAATGACCTGGCAATACACTGTAATCAGTCAATGTCTTTCTTCATCTTAGGTATGTTGGCAAAGCAGTACCCATTTGAAAAAAGAAAGTTTTGGTTATTTAGTAAAATGGGACTTAATTGTAGGTCTTCTGGAGCCTGATATCATAAAGCAAGTGAGGTCATTGGTTTGGTAGCTGAGATTCTAATAAACATGAGTAATTAGTTTATGTTATATGTTACTACCTTCAATTTTTCTCCCCCTGCCCCTTTCTTTTACATTCCCCTTCCACTTTTTATATTTCTTCTACTTTTCTCCAGTACTTTGATATCACTGCTTACTCCACCTTTTGCCTAAGGTATTTTTCTTTTTTTCCTTTCTTTTTCAGGACAAATCCTGCTCTTATTCCCTTCCTTCTACCTTCTGCACTTGGGTTTCATTTTTTATCCTCAAAACATTGTTTTTCCTGGTTTTTCGTACATTCGCCTAACCCCTTGGAGGCTTTTTTGATAGAAACAGAGGACATGCATCAACTCATAGTCCTCGTAAGTCACAAAGCGAAACGGTCATGTCTTTTGAGTACAGGTTACAGCAGCAAAGTCAATTATATGTAGACAAGTACCTTTACAATGTTTTGTCCTGGATTTCAGGAATTACTTTTGATGGGCAGGGCTTTGTCTACTCCCTTCTCTCCCTCTCTGTTATTCTGGGATTTTGCTTTTTTTCAATACCTTCTTGTTAAGAGTAATGAGTTGTTCATATATGGTGTGATTTGCTGTCATTAGTGTTATATTCCTTTCCAAATCAAAACATGTAAATGTCTCTGAGTTTCTTGGGAAGCTTTAATCTTATAAAGGATGTTGTATTGAAGAGTTGTTGTTTTCCGACATTCATGATAAGTTTGATAATTACATTAATAATTATTCTTTCATGTTTGCTATTTACAATCAACAAAGCATCTGATTCTGAAGTTCAAGGAGAAATCAAAATGTTGGCAGTGTCAAAGCTGTAACAGCAATTGAAAGCAAATACACTTTATATTGGAAAGAAAGAGTAGAGTTTTAAGAGGGGGAATGGTTCTGGACAACTCTCTGCTGCAGAACAGTTGTGTCTTTGTAGCAGTGCACAAGGTGTGTTTCAGCTGTGGCAGATGAGAAACCTGGGAGTGGAGTATGGTTGGATTCCATCTTAGCCTTGCTAACCGTGTCATCTAACTTTTTTTCATAAACTAATCAATTTCTGCCTGAAATCCCTTAAGCAACCATTTAAATAACTGGCAGCTTAGTGTGTCTATGTTTTCAATTTACAAAATTTATCACTTCACCTCTGGGTTTATAGTGTGGATGTGCTGAATCCTAACACTTCAAAGAAAATTTAGCAGTTGAAGTTCCTTATAAATCCTTAGCTCACCCATCTGTATAATTTTTATTAACATGACCATTAAAGGCTTGCTTACAGCACAGATTTCTTTCAGAAATGCTTCTGGTAGTGGAAATAAGGGCAAAGCAGACAATAACAAGGTCCTGTAAATGTATATTCATTAAAAGCTCAGACAACTTGTAAACAAACAAACAAGTTTTACTTCCAAAATAATTAACCAAGTGCTTTTCAACTCCCAAATCATTTTGCATCCATCTCTCAAGCTGTAAAATATTGGAAAGATTGGACTCCATCCTTGTGCTCTTCCTTTCAGCGAATTCTGGTTTGGAATTCTGTGCTTGGAACAATCATGTCTGCTCTGGTACTTTTCATTTTTTGTTTCGTATTCTAAAAATGTAGTTCATGAGAAAGTTACTTCTAGTACTACAGTTAAATATCATTTAACTTACCTAAGAGTTTGCCTGTGACAGGCAAGCATTAGGTGGATAGTAAAAGGTATTCTTGAGTGAGATTATATCTGTCTTATGACCAAGATTTTTCTTTAAAAAGAAGAAAGGAGAAAGCTTGGATTGATTAATATTACTGTTGGTTTGGTTTGGTTTTTAAATTCAGACATAGTGCAAGGGCTTACTGCCCTTCTGGGATGCATGCACTTGCACTGCAACTATTGCTTAAAAATAGAGAGCTTTAGACTCTGACCTTTGGTCATCTGAGTTACAGACTTTGAAATCTGCAGGTTTTAATTGTTTTTCCTCCTAAAGCTTGTGATGCACTGGAATAATCCTTTTTTGTTTGTTTGTTTTGGTTGGTTGGGTTTTTTTTTGTTTTAATTGAGACAGAAATCTTTTAAATTTTTTAATATACTTCAGTTAGGCCACCAAAGTTAATGTTCAAACATTGTTCTTTTCAACTTCTTTCATACTTTATTTAAATGGGGGTGTGACAATGGCGCATTACGTTCTTCTATACTGGAAAGCAGAAGGTATTGGAAGGGCTGTAGTTCCACAGCAATCGGGGAGAGATATTGAAATATTAAGACATTTCCAATGGGAATGGGGAATATGTGCTACATTTGGACTGACAAAAATACTTAATTTCAGGATCAGTAATCATCTAGAGCCAAGCTGAGTCATAGGTCAAGTATCTAGCCACCCTGAGACTGTTCCTGGTTATCCCATCAGCTTCATGTTGCTCCATACAAAGAAACCAAATGTGATTGTCTCTTGCTTAATGCAGTTACAAGAAGATAATCTTGTAGAGACTTCCACTGGGAAACTCAGAATGTATGTAGGTGCATGAATTTTCTGATACACTTTATATTCCATCCTTTTCCCATGTTATTAAATATGTTTCCCTCTTCCCTACAACCGCCTTGATTATTTTCTGTTTTGTCATAAAATATTTGCTTTGTAACAGGCGCAGGAAATTGGCAGTCATCTCTGCATTGCTGTCTTTGATTGTAAGGAGCTTTGAACCCATACACAACATTCCACAATTCAGAGGGGAAAAGTAAGCCTGGCAGTTGATTTCCAGCTTTTAACCAACATACAAAGGAAAATATTTATTTACAGTGATCACAGTTCTATTGTTCTCCAGACTATAGCAGACAATAATGCCTAATCAGATACTTCTGCAATTCACAACCTAAAATTATCTTGACGTCTGCAAGATTGGTTTTAACCTTTTTCTTACAATTTTCTTTCTCCTGTTTTTCTCAGATTTTTAATGGCAAGAAAAACAGACTTCTGCATTTTTCTGACTTCAGCATGGAAGGTTTTGTTGTCAATCTCTCTGGCTTAAGATAATGAGTTATATGTTAAACCCTATGCTAGATATTAACAATTTTTATCAAAAAAGTTCATTTTTTCACATGAATCTAACATTATTCTTGAGCCATCTGCTATGCTTCCCTTAATGCAGGAACTTAAGGGGATTTACAAGAAAAAGCAGAAAAGCAGCCCCTATAGCTGTGTCTGTTGAGGGGTAGCATGTGGGATAACATTAGATGGAGCTGGAATGCATTTCAGTATCTCCTAGCTGTGTAACATCCTCAGTGGTTTTGAGCAAAGACAATTTATTCCTGAAGCAACTGTACATGCACGTTATAGGGTATTTAAATGATCTTTTGATCTAAAAGACACTTGGCTTGAGGGGACGGGAATTGAATCTAGGAAACAAGTAAAATCAGTGATTTACTCAGAGGATGTTGAGTCTCATCATTCCTAACCATAAAGAAACAGATGTGACATGCGTGCTGTATTTCAGTCCATTTCTGGTCCTTATAGTGGACAGAAACCTACTTCCGCTGTCAGTTATTTTGTCAGGTTGATGAACATAACTGTAATGGGGAAAAAAATAAGGGTGTTGAGTTTGTAATTGTTTTGGTGGCATGAGTGAGGTGAAAGTTGCTTTGAAAACTAGGAAATTGCACAGAAAAGGAAATAAGGTTACAAAATCATTCGCTGAGAACTTCAAAAGTAATAGAAATGCAGTTTCAGTGATACTATCAGTCTGTTTTGTATATTTATTATGGATAATCACATTTTTTATCTGCCTAGGAAAGCGTAAGCATGAATCAGGTTCATGGTGCGAAGTTCCAGGTGAATACCACTGAGGACAAAGGGTTTGTGGGGGTTCTGTGTGCCTACCATCTGCCAAGGAAGAGTAAGGGGTGGCAAGGGATCGGGTGTACATCTTTATTGTGCAAAAACGAACTACAGGCCCCTTGTAACCTATCCGGTCTCTAGATAAAACTACTACAAAAAAGTATACTGAAAGTATTATTACTGTAAAAGTTTTGCTGAACTGGGATATTCATCAGGTGCATTGAGTCTCATGCTATGCAAGTCTTATAAGGACATCTAGGTTTGGCAGCCATGTATTTCCATGAACCTCTATAGTGTCTGATTATGAGTTTCACTCAATATGTGCTTACATTCATTAAACAACAGATGTTGTCTTCAGTGGAATCTGGATCACTATTTTTAGCCTACCACTTTCATATTTTGAAATGTAGTGTCCCAAGTCAAGGTGAATTGTTAAAAGGTGAATAAGAGTAAGACCATGGTTGGCCATTACTGGAAAATCCCCAAACACTTCATCTTGTTGAATTCTTAATGCTGTTATTTAATTGATTTTTTTTTTTTAAGGCAGTAATATCTCTTTTGGTCTTTTAAAATTCATCTGCTAATTACAAATTATTAGACCATTTCCACTTTCTAGACAATACTGATCATGGTCAACAGTTTAGGTGGGGAACTGGGGAAAAAGTGTCTTTTCTTTGTTTAAATTTTTGCATATCTAAATGTAAGCATCAGAAATGAACCTATTTGTATAAAAATCGGATTGCCATGCAAGTAATAATCAGCTAATGCTAACAACTGGTTTTTGTGTTTCAGGTCATGTCATGTAATAATGGTTTTACAAGCAGCCTTCAATTATTGTATGCTCTCCTTTTTCCATGGGCATACCAGATTTGTCTCTGAATAAATTATGTGATGGAGCTGCTTGACATGTGGCAGCCCCTGATAGTGGTCCAGATATGCTCAGAAAAAACAGTTCTTCTAGCAGTGACCAATACAAATGATTGGAGCAGCTTGTATGTGCTGGGCAGTAATCTGTGCTTTCACAGGCGATCCAACAGGCCGTCAATATATCCAGATTGCTGAGCATCTCCCGGCTTTGCCTTAGAGGTTTGGTGGTTTGAAATCGGTGGACTCACGGTTTATCTATTGTATCTGATAAAGTCTTATGATGTGGAAATTTCAGGGAATAAATTTGGTACCTTTCCATTGTGTTTTCCCAGAGGTATATATCAAGATTGAATAAATGTTTTAAAATGGATTTTTTTTTTCAAACATTTGAGAACTTTTAAATTGAAGAGGTCAACGATTCCTCTTTTTGTTGTGGAAATATGTTGAAAATCTAGTGATTAAATTAACTTTTTCAGTTAGAAAACTGAACAAATATTTTAGCTTGTTATATACCTTCATTTTATCCTCATTTCGTTTATGCAAAATTCTTCCAAAAACTTGATTCACAGAAATATTTATTTGATTTGGAAAAAAATAAAGATAGTTTGCGATACAGTTTTCTGGTTCTCCACTAGCTCCACTGATCTCTGAAACCTTTTTCTGTGGTTTGTATAGGGTAACTAGAGATAAAGTGCCATTTCTTGACATGTTTGCACACATTGGGTCATAAATGCCTCTCTCAGTTTGAGTCTTTCCATTGTTTGGGGCTTTGAAAGCTGTTTATGTTGAGCTCAGACAAAATCCCATGTATAAAATTCTGTGACTCCCTGAGGTCAGGTGGAATAACAACGCAGGTTTGGCTTCTCTGAGTACTTGTTGTCTTTAGGATTTGATATTTCATTTTTAGGGAAAGCAATGGAAAGAATTGTCTGACTGACATTTGGGCTAATAACGTAAAGATCAGTGCCACAAACCTGGTTACTAAAAGTTAAAAGTATAATGGAGTAGTTTTTCCTACCTTATTTACTTGGTATCATGCAACAAAACAACTTCTTCATTTAGCATTTGAATAATTCTATTCAAATGCATATAGTCCAAAATTTTCTGCAAGATTGTTCCTGAAAACGTATATCCAGGGAGATAAAATGGAGAAAGTTTGGATGTTAAAATGCTGGAATGGTAGTGAATTTTGCATGATCACTGACAGGAAAACAAGCCTGTCCCGTAGCCAATCCAGCCTCATAAATAAAGCACAGACATCACAAATCATTCGCTTCTCTTTTCCCTGTCTCTCCCACTTTGTGCTCATATTTTCCAGCAGCTGTATGTGCTATTAATCTGCATTTAGGTATGCAACTGAATGTCTGCAATGTGCTTGTTAACAGATGCAGTGTTCAATTTGCTAGTTGGGATTGAGGCCTTTTAAAATGTCATCCTGTGTTTTAGCATTGTACACAACATGTTTCTTCAGTTTGATTGAAAAGCTTACTTGAGTGAGGAAAGCATGAACCATCACGTTTGCTATTTTTTTCCTTATTAGCACTCTTAAGTGTATTCCACATTTGCCAGCAGAGAAGCAGTTAGCATACAGTGAAACTCTCCCTGATTGCCTGCTAATCTGTAAGGATCTTTCTGGTTGCCTTCATTACTGCATCAGCAAATTACAGGCTGCTTGTTTGCTCCGTGCTTGACTAGGTCTGGGGCACTGCCAGTACATTCCATCAAAAGGAATTGCGTTGTTCTGCATTAAAGCCTCCGTCAGATGGAGTTTTGCAGGGAAGAGATTGTGGCATGCTTTTAGTCAGCGCTTGTTGTAACATAAAGAATTAGTGCTACTGCTTGGTGGTGTATACCGCATGATAGTATATATGTGGTCCTATTTATTTTCAGCAAGAACTGAGACTGTGGCTGTATGATTATGGTGATTGGAGTTTCTGCATTGAGACATTGGGTTTCAGAGAGAGATCTCCAGTGCAGTAATTTCAGATGGCCAATGTTTATGCAAATCCAACCCAGTATTGTTATACTCTGCTCAGTTCTCAGAACGGCTTAAGTCTCAGACTCTCACATTCAGCTTGTGTTGAAAGAAACCAAAGCACCACTGGTTTTGCTGCCCTGCTTTTCAAGTATCCTAGCAGAACATTATGGAAAGTTCTGCCATCTCATGTGGCAGATGGTACAGATGTTGGTGTGCTCTGGGCATGAGCAGCATCTCTCTGAGTCAGTGGCATAGATTCAGAAGTTCACAAAGCCTGCACATGGGCTCTCTCTGGTGTAAATATATCCCGAGATATTTTTCCATGTCAGTGCTGCTAGCAAACAGTCACCCTTTGATCCATGGGGGAACAGTCCCTGGGAGATAATCTGAATAGCAAAGCAAAGTAAAAATCAAACTGCTCTTTCTGTGCATCTTTGATGCACTGGAACTCAATTTACTTTATGCATAGAATTACTTTAACTTCACCTGGAGGCAAGGTGCAATTTAGATTGCCTTTTTTTTTTTTTTTGAGAAATCCTGTTATCAGTATTAAAGTGCTTTAAAATGCCTTTGAAAACATAGGCTGTAGATTACTCATTATCCTTACAGTAGATTACCGTTATCCCATCAGTTTGAAACATGGGCTTCTATAACTTTTTTAGTTTGAATTCACCAAATTAACAATTAAGAATTATTGACTGCAAACTCTTTTTTTATCAAGTTATTCTTTTGAATACTTTTCTAATATGAATATGGCTTATTAATGTTCTCATGTGTTTACGTGGCAAATGCACAATAAGCATGTCAAAAGAAGAGTGCAGCTTAGTATAAAAGCCCATTTTGTTACACCTTTGATGTATCACAAATTGTTTGAGTAGCAGTTTTATCTGTGATTTATCTGTGGGAACTCTGACTTCCAAGTAAATGAAAGCCAGGGTATGCAAGCAGATACATCAAATTAGATGTACAAATTAAACAGCAAGATTTAGGTTCCTAAGTAAGTTTTGACCTAAGTTTTCTAAATGTCTGTCACTTGCTGTTCCCAGCTGCCTCACCAGCACAGATTTTGGTTTTCTAAAAATATAAGTGGGAATGTAGCTTTAAACACCTTGTTCTGAAAAAGAAGCACGATAAACAATTTAAGTCCTGGAATTAAGCTTGAATCTCTGATGTTCTGATTTGCAATATATTGAATACACTTTTCTTAAAACTTATTTGTAAGTCTGACAAGTCAGATGAACACTAAGGTGTCCAATTCTGAAACAGAGGTTATTTTAACCTATAAACTATGTTTAAATCAAACTTTCCAGGTTAACTGCTGTAGGTTTGTATAAATTTCTGGTTCTGTGATACCTGACAGAATTACAGGATGCCCAACAGCAGCTGTCCATTAAGTTTTCACTCTGCTGAATGCTGGTTCATGTCTCTGCTGGGATTCTTTTCTTTTTCTGAAATACTGTTGTCTAATAAGCAGAAGCCAAGTTCTACCACACCAGGTTTTAATTAGAGCATTTGCTTAATGCAGAATGCTATTCTTTCTTAACTGTAAATCCACATAGATTTTGCTAAATTCTGTTGTCTGTGGGTCATAGCTTAGAGTAAAGTAGCTATTGGTCTCAAAAGGAGTTAATACTTTAGACAATGAGGGCTCAGTAAAGCAAATGTGTGTATATTTTCATCAATTCCAACTAACTTTCAGTATTTCACTGGTCAGATCTAATTTGTTTGATGAGACATCACTGAAAGATGTTATCTATAGTGTAAGCTTAAAAATTGATTGTAACACATAATTCAAGGGCACTGCTTCATGCCTAGGGCAAGAAATACTATTTTTCTCTTCATTTCATTTGCTGTTTTATAATAGCTTACCTTTTCCAGACTGTATCCACCAGATTTGTTTGTAGATTTGCAGAGAAGCAAAACCCACAGTAACAAACCACCGTAACTATTTATTTTTCACTTGGACCACACTGTAAAGTTGCATTTGTTTATTTTTGCCAAGGTATGTTGGAAGGCAGGAGTGTCTTGGGTAAATCAGATCTCAATCTATACTTGCATTCAGAGCTACTGTAGTTAATTGGGTTATTTCATTTTTCATCGTTAAAGACTTAGCTGTTGGAGTTTTAATAATACTGTGAAATTCACATGTTAAACAGTCTCCACTAACAATTTATATATACACATATATACACAAACACCGCAGTCATCTCTTTAGCTAATATCCATTTAGTACGTATCTTAAAGCTGAATCTTCAATTCTCAATCTGAAATTCTTACATTAATTGGCTTTAGAATGTTCCCTTTCTACCAGGTCTGTCTTGTGCAAGCCTAGAGACATCCTTCTGCTTTGAGAGCAGTGTAGGTTTTATTAAGCATGTCCCAAGATGTGTATTTCAACTGTTTTGTTTGCTTTGTGGTGGTTTCCCCTGTAGTAAGAGAGAACATACTGTGATGAGTCAGCCGAATACTTACAGGACACATGAAATTTACTGCTGTGTGCCTTTACCCTTATCACTGTAACTCCCCTGGGACTGCAGACACAAATACATTGCCTTTGCTACAGCTGTCATTCTGACAGTCTAGGAAATGCTAACATTCAGAGTATTAAAACAAACCATCAGTGGTTTTCCTTAGTGCCTGTGAAAATTTCAGATTTCAGACAATTCAAGCATCTTTGACCTTGGATGTATGTAATTTATTAGGATTTCTTTATATTTTTTATAAATATAGAGATGGACTAGTTACTTTTTCCATGATTTCTGTTAACTCAGATCTCTATGCTTTCAATAGGTTGTAAGCAATGTTAAAATACTCTCCTTTAGTATACAATTCATATGTTGAATGGACTAAGGAATAGTTTGGATCACATTGGACATAGTCTTTTCTGAGTTTCTGAGATTCAGGTAATTGGCAAAGTCAAAATTTATCAGAGCAAAGCGCTGACCAGAACAGCCAGTCTTCTCTATGTCCATGATGGTAACCCATCAATCTTAGTGCTTACAACAGGGATTTATGTCTCCCTATCTTGTTGCTTTATTTTCCTAGGAACAGGTTTTCCCTTCTATAGTCAATGTTGATGCTCTTTGTCCTCCTACCTTCATTTCACAATGTAACGACTTGTGTTTGTTCAAATGCAAGCTCAAAATATCCCAGGGCTCACTTTTTGGCTTGATGTCTGTGGTCTCTTCTCCACCTTTTCTAACACACCATAGTTTGACATTTTTTGGACGTTATTTTACCTTTTTTTCCTTTTTTAATTGCAGCAGTAGAGTCAGTTATTGGACATCAGGATGTATTCAGTGGCCTTTTTGTGCGGTGGCTTGTGGGACAGTTGTTCTGCAGATCTGTCTATAATGCCCATGTATAATCTGATTACCTATGACCGTGAGGGACATGGATCATTGAAGAAACAAATGCTTCCAGTGCTTTGATTGTGCTTTTTAATTCAATCACTGTGTAGATCCCATATGGTTTTTCAGTGTTCGTTTCTCATTCAAGCAAAATTATCTGACTATTCATATGAAGTTATGCACTTAATATATTTGATGCCCCTCATTCTGAGTATTGTCTGCTCAGGATTCAAGACTTCTCTTTGACTGAAATTACCATTATAGGTGCTGTTGTCACAGTTCAGATTAATTTCCTGTTTAACAGGGACACTAACGAGCTGCAGTGACAAGAACAAATGCAGTTGGAGACTGCTGAAAACAGAACAGTAATTGGTGGTGTTTTGAGTTCTCAGTGTTGTGATCGTCTTTCTTAGAGGGGAGGCTCTATGATTCTCCCTTTTTCTTTTAAGCAATTTACCTTTTATGTCATAGCCCAGGTGTTTTCTTGAATAACATTTGGTGTGGATTGCATTCTGCCTTCTGCTGCTTTGTTGAACCCATAGATATTTCTAACCTGCACGTCTGCATCCTTGAAGAAAATGGCTTAATGAATAGCAATATTTGACCTGTCTGTATTTCAGATATTTCAGTGGAAGATGTAGAAGATACATAAGTAAAAGGCAGGCTGCTTGGATCTATTCCTAAATTTTAAGTTATGTGGCAGCTACAGTGCTCTGCGCTCTGTATGAGAATGAGAAGCTCTGGAAGAATGAAGGACCTCTTGACCAGCCATACGTGACCACCATTCTGAGCCGTTTGTTAATGAGAACAATCACAAAAACATAATTTTCTTTCTCAGATGAACACCCACCCCAATATTGATCAGAAGAGGAAAGATATTCCTCTTCATTATCACAGAGTTCAAAATCCATAGAAAATAGCATTCTTCAGAAAGGTTTTTAATATTTGCCTATTGCTATGTTAAGGAACTGGGTTTGTGGAAGTCTCCAGAAGCTTTCCATCTTGGTTCAGGCTCTTGCATTTTAGTCATCTTCTTGTTATATTTCAGGTTGAATGAGGCTAATACTAATTTTTCTTCATAAGGAAACAATCTAAAGATTCATTCTTAAAAGTGGATGAAGTTTTTTTGAAATTAATCCTGGAAGAAAATTGCTTTTAAGAGAGTATAAAATTTAGACAGAGAAAAAAAAAAAACACAGTAACAAATAATAAAGAGAATAATAGTAATAATTTTTTACATCTTGGCCATTACATTTTTAATAAAAAATTACAATTTCTACTAAACATTACCTAAACTTTTTTTAAATTAGCATCCCATAGATTCTGGCAATTATTTTGAGGCAGAATTGAATGTTCCAAGTCGATTTTATCCTTTTTTATATTGTGTATCAACTACCTGTAATAAAGTAGAGGTTTCCTATTCCAGAGTACTTTAACAGGGTATTTGCTGCCATCATTTAAGAAAAAGGTTTAAATACTGTTCTAGGGAGGAAGAAATACCCCAGACTTGTAATGTGCAATCCCCAGGACCATGTTTGTGTTGTTTTCTATCAGAGCCAGCTGAGGTCATCAAACCTGTGGATCAGGTCCTACAGAAACAGCATCCATGTGTTTTAATTTTTGCCTAAGTAATGTCATAATGCTTTCTCTTTCCAAATTATGTCCCCTTTGAGATCTGTTTGCTAGTGCTACACAGACTGTTTTTCTGTCTGCTTTCTTTGTCACCACCGAAGTCAACGCACTCAGGTGGAGGTGTGTGAGAAGAAATGTGCAAATGAGCATTGCTGCAGCACAGAACCTGCTGGGTCACGTAGGTATCTTTGAGCATGTGTCAGACCATTTCCCAAGAGGCAGTTTATTACTTGGCCACCACTTTCACACAAACAATAAATAAACTGAAATTAGCGCACAACAAACTGCCAAAACCAAAAGTAAACTGTGCTGAGCACCTGCAAAGGCACGCAGTTGTGATTTGGCATACATTGAGGAAAAGAACATTCCAGAGCACACCTAGCAGGACTAGGCTTAATGAGCAAATCGACTTGACAAATTTCACCTCCCTTTCTGCTCATCTGCAAGCTTTCATCATTATAAATTTCCTATTCTGAATTACCTGTTCGTTATTTCCTGCAGAAGTTATTTCACGTCAGCTTGTGAATTACTCAGATGCTCAGTTTTCTCATTACTAGAGCTGTCTGATTGCCCACTTAGTTAAATACTCCAAGTTTCTTACCCCTCAGGCAAAGTACAGCAGCAAAGTGGTAAAGGCCCCATACCAGAATTAAGTTTGTATCCAGAATCTTCTGTTTGCACACAGAAATTAAAAGTCCATGCCCAAATGCTTGCATTTGGGTTTACCACTGAGTAAAGGCATTAAGGAAGTGATGGCACAGTGGTTCCCTCATCAGATTGCTCCTTACTTGATGTTAAACTTAGATTCATATTCATATTCATGTAATGTTACAGAAGATCTGCAGATGTTTCACATTATTACTGAATTCCCTCCAGGCATATAGCTAGTATTAGGGCACTGGTCCTGGCATGATAGGATGTTACACCTTTTAGTTGTATTTCAATGCTGGTATTTACAGGGAAAATTCACAGGGGATCAATTTCTGTTCACCTCCTCTTGTGAAGGTCATTCATTAGAAGTAAAGAAAGAATGGACACATGTGCAGACAGTTGTCCTGGTGAGTCCTGTCTACAATGCCAGATAAGTAGTGTCTCTGATGATTCTGCTTTGTTTGTGTTGCTATTAAAAGAAATAATAGGTCAAGAATGGATATCTAATTGTATTTCTAGTTTCCAGCTTACTATCAGCCCTTTCATTACAGTTTATGACAGGTCCAGTAACATGTATTTTCTTACAATGACCATTTAGAAACAGTGTGGGAAGATTATTTTTGAGCCAAAATACAAGGACAGTTTGTGGTTGTGGAAAGATAACTGTCCGTTACTGGGTATCAGCATATGCTGCAAGTTCAGACTTGTGTCAGCCAAAAATGTGGATCACATCCCAGTCCATTTTTGAGTAGTGTGAGTACGGTGTGACCCGATGAGGGCCTGATGAGCTGGAGTGCCGTTTGTTAGGGTATGGACTGGGAAAGCAGCGGATTTTTGCTCTTTCCATATCCTATGCCCCTGTCATTATCTCCACACCCTCCTGCTGTTTTCTGCAAACACTACTATTGTTCACAAAGCAAATTAAGTTTTCAAGTAGATTTTCAACTTTTTCAGTATTTGGGGTAAGCATTATAGAATGTGAAGTAATGAAAACCCTAGACACCAATGCTTATTTGCTTACTGCAGAAACAAAAGAAATGAACTCTGGATTGCTCTGAAGTGGTTTCACCTACAGCTCAAAAGGTTGAAATGATTCCCCCTTGATGGCTGCATGATGCTTTGGTGATGGAACTCCCTCGGTGCTGTAGTTTCACCTCATTAGTTATACTACCTTTTTTGCTGTAGTATTTCAGGACAGCTTGAAAGGCTATTGATTGAGGGCTTAACTCACTTTTGATCACAGCTAATTATATTTTTTTGGCCAGGTGCTAGCATTCAAGACATTGGTTTTGGAGCAGTGAGGGATGATTAGAACTTCAGTGAACTGTTCACTACAAGTTCTGACTATCGGCTATGAAAATTAGTATTCATGAAGAGTTTGAAAAGGAAAATTCTCCAGTTTTCTGAGATATCTGTTAAGAATTCAGACCTTATCTTTGTAGTGAGTACACGCTGCTTTTCATCTTTCCTAACTCACACTGCTGCTTCTCAAAACTGGGGGGAGGGAGGGAGGGAGGGAGGAGGAGAGGTCCTGAACAGTAAACCACAAAAATCGGCTCTGAGGGAGCCATTGCATTTCTGTGAGAGATTTTAAGAGCACATCTTGAAAATGACAGATGAAGAATTAACCAAGGTCAAGGGTCCTGACGTACTAATTCAATGCAATTGCATTTATACAAGCATCAGAGCAATGACACTTGCTTTTTGCTTTTTTTTATAATATGTTTACATGTTTATGGAATATCGTAGTAAGGTGCTGAAGTTTTGTTGTTACTGCATGCTAAGCAGGTATTTCTAATTGCATTTTATCATCTCAAATTGCGTAATGTTTTAGTTAACCTGGGAAGCAGAGTGTTGTGGTTTAACCCCAGCCAGCAGCTGAGCCCCACAGTGGGCAGGGGGAGAGAATCAGAAGAGCAAAAGTGAGAAAACTTGTGAGTTGAGATAAGAACATTTTAATAGGTGAAGCACAAGCTATGCATGCAAGTAAAGCAAAGCAGAGATTTCACTCATCACTTCCCATGGTCAGGTAGGAGTTTAGCCATCTCCAGGAAGACAGGGCTCCATTGTGTAGCGGTTACATGGGAAGACAAACGCCATTGCTCCAAACGTCACTCCCTTCCTTCCTCATCTTCATATGCTGGGCATGATGTCCTATGGTATGGGATATCCCTAGGATCAGCTGCATCCCCTCCCAACTCCTTGTGCACCCCAGCCTCCTCACTGGTGACGTGTGGGAAGCAGGAAAGGCTTGACTTTGTGTAAGCACTACTCAGCAGTAACTAAAATATCCCTGTATTATCTACACTGTTTTCAGCACAAATCCAAAACCTAGCCCCATACCAGCTACTATGAAGAAAATGAACCCTACCCCAGCCAAAACCATCCTATTGTGGGCAAAACAAAACAGTTTTTGTGCAAAACCAGGGATTTCTGTTAGCCTAATTGAAGTCTTAGTGTTCTAAAGAACTATTAATAATCCGGTTACAATGGTACTTACACTTATAATTCAAATTATATACAGTTAAGATATGCAATCTTGCTATTATCTACCCCTTTCTCAGGTGCTACAATGAATTTCCACTCTCTCACTGCTCAATAGCTTCAGTCTGGAGGGAGATGAGAATACCCTAATCATAAGCATTCAAGTCTTTTGCCAGAAATGTGATGCTGACGTTGATGGTTTCTTCTTCATGGCCCTTTAGTTCACCTTTATGTGCTTGCCAAGTGTCCTACACCCTGTTCTTTCTTCATAGGATGGCTTAGGTCCACATTTACAATACACAGTGTCTTTTACCGATGTTTGATACTTGTTCTTTATTCTCTTTGTTAACCTTAAAGCTAGTTTTACACAGCTACCAGGGGTGCATTCACCACTAATGAGGTGATTTTTATAGCTCTTGGGCTTCTAGTATCATCCTATGCCTGTACTTTCAAGGCCCCTACTGTCATCCCATGCCTGTTATTCCTCTATGTTGCATTTTATCTACAGTCATAGTTCATTTTAGAATAGCTGCATGTACTGCTATTTATTAGTTTCATATATTATATGTGTATATATCAAATAGCTACTTCCCTATACCAGAAACACAGAAAGAATTGCACCTTTGAGAAGTGCTGTTATAAGCAAAGCAAACAAGCAAGCAAGCAAAGTACACCTTAGTCTGGCCAAGGCAAGTCTGGGCAAAGCCTGATGAGACCCACAGTCTGTGCTGCAGCTTAGCACAAAGCCTCCAGCCTGTTCCAAGCGATGCCAATGTGTATTTACTGGGCCACCAGGCTACATAGCAAAGATAAAGCCTGAGTTAGTTACAGTTTTATTCTCTACAAGCATATCACAAACTAAACCTTTCTCTTTTCTCTTTAACCACAGTAAGCTGAAACCCTTAGCTGCCTTTTTCACACTTACCTTTTGTAAACTTAACCTTGTTACACTGAGTCCTTCTTCCCTAGGCTGGTACCTACATCTTCTGTGCTTGTTTCATTCCTGCCCTCTGCCTGTGATAATTTCCTTTAGAATCATAGAATCAACTAGGTTGAAAAGACCTTTAAGATCACCAAGTCCAACTGTTAACCCAGGACTGCCAAGTCCACCACTAAACCATGTCACTAAGGGCCTCATCTAAATGGTTTTTAAACACTTCCAGAGATGGTGATTACACCACCTGCCTGGGCAGCCTCTTCTAATGCCTGTTTTACCTGAAAGATACTAAACTGAGATAGCTGAATGCTGGAAAATGTGAGTTGATCCCTCTTAATAATGAATAATGGGGATGAAATGTCTATCTGTGTACTTTCCCTGCATTCTTAAATGTTGCATTTTGGGTAAAGGGAAGAGAGCTGTGCCTGATGCAGATGTTAAGCACCTAAACCACCTCGATGGGCTTTATACAGAAGCAACTGAGACCCACATGCATATGCTGCACTC
>JANHGB010017916.1:14789-34741 GCA_026283785.1 Coracopsis vasa | reverse complement strand
GATAGTGCCAAGCGCTTTCCTGTGGCAAGCAGTGCAGTGCCTGACAAGCAGAACTCCATATTGCCACACAGCAAATGCTAGTCTGTGAGAAGGGTTGAGCGTGCAAGACTCCCAGAGGTAAGTCCCATGCTTCGTATCACTTTGAATTTGGAGAACCTGTTTGAGAAAAACACAACCAGACAGAGAGCTGAGTGAAAAAGATGAATATTTGTATTTTTCACATGAATGTAAAAGAGCACTTGTACTCGGTCCCTGTCTACAGTACAAATTAATTCAGGGAGGACCAGATGCTCTGGTGGTATAAACCTGCCAATAAGGTGACTAATTTATGTTGCCTGGTTTATCTGGCCTGCAGTGTTGAATGTGTACATTGCAAATAACAAAGTAAAGGCCGATTAATCTCTCCGTTTAAAATGTCATCAAGTTAAAAGCTACAGAAATGCAAGTGTAAGCATGCAATTAGGACTACAACCTCAGGCTACCAGCTTTTCCCACCTTCTTATCTACCCTTCAATGATATCCAGAGTTTAATCAATGACTGCAAGATCAGGCTAAACTAAGAGGCATGTTTTAATAATATCATCAGTAAAAAATACGATGGTTCTTTATAACCTGCGGTCTTCAAACCCAGACTTCATGAGAAGTTTTCAATAGAAACTGAGATGCATTTAGAAATTATTAGCCACTTTCAAGACGTTCTAACTGCGTTTCTGTGAAGATATCCTCAGGCTCTCCAATTCTCCATTAATTTTATTTTCCAAGTATTATCACTTTCAAAAACGTTGTGAAAGTATCTCCAGGGCTGCTACAGGTTGGTTTGTACAAGCCCTAACTTGTATCAGGACTGTTTATACTTCAAGCGAAGGGTTCATTTAGCTGTGATAGTGTATATATTGGGGCCACTATTGTTACCTATGCAACTGAAGTTGTGCCTCCATCTACACCAAACCACTTGGCTCACATCCTTGCTGACTCTACAGCAATTTTTTATCAATAGGGACACATAAAAGAGGCCAAAAAGTACACTGGAGGTGGTTCTGGGCTGGTTTTCTGCATGACGACTTGATCAAGATGCAGAAAACTTTTGAGCAAAGCCTTCTTTTTGGTCTTGAACCTCTAGTTCTTTGCCTGAAAGTGCTTTTCCTCTGAATATGCTGCTTCTCATAGGAAAGAGGTAAAGCAGCCCCAAAAGTCCTGCTGATAATAGGACTGTTGCTGGCTGTCCCTCTCTCTCAAGAGCCCACAGAGTCGGTCCAAAAACTGATGCTCAGATGCTGCTGTTGGAGATGTGTTGCTCCAAACAGACCCAGTCTTTCCAATTTCATCAACAGCCTTTAAAAGCTATTGCAGATTTCCTCTTTACCGTCCATGCTACCTATCCTGTATATAAAAATAAGAAATACATTTGTATTAGACTGTGATAAAGCTTGAAATTTTATATGCTAACAGCTCACTAAAGCCCCAAAATTGTAAGGAATTAAGTATTTTTAACTTAGCAAGATTCTTATGGCTGCACTGGGTTTGTTTTCTCTGTGTTTCATTAGATCCTGGGCAACAAAAGCCTCAAATATTTGATAAGCTGAAGAGCAAAAATTTGGCTTCCAACCCCATCAAGGGAAATGGAAGATGTTTCCATAGGAAAGACTTCATTTGCAATGAAGATCTATGGAGATGCATAGGCCCAGAGATCCAGTGGAATGGATGTAATCCTAACTTATTTTCTTGGCAGACCTCTGAAGCGTATTTTTGATATACTGGATCCTGCCCCTTTTTTTTTGTTGTTTTATTATTTTAAGACTAATTTATTATAATGGGTTGCAGACCTGACTGCTGTTGGAGATGCACTTTTTGTTCTAATTACAGCACAGTGACAACAAAGTTACTTAGGAAAATAGAGACAAAGAAACAGGTAGGGAAAATGAGCTGTGGCCTGAAAATGGTTTATATGGGAAATAGGTGAACTTCCCTGATGCCATCCTGTCTGCCATGGTTAAATCAGTAACAGAACTCATCCAACTGGATGAAAATACCAGATCACAGAAGATACTGTTCTTTTGTGTTCTAGAGATTGACCTTTAAAACACTTTTGAAAGGAATGTGTGTGTGGGGGGAAGCCTTATTAAGGGATCACATTAATGTTTGATAAGATGGAGGCGATTTTGGACTAGAGGCTTTAGCCCCGTGTCTGGTGCATAACAAGCCCTATGAGCAAAAAATGCCAGCGGCAGCATGGAAAGCCCTGTTTGCATTTTCTTCTTTATAAATCTATTTTCTTTATAAGCACTGCCACTTCTCTCCAATGTCATGCTGACAGCTGAAGTGTCAGCTCCCCATAGCACAGCTTGTGCGCTCACACTGAGTTTCAGCAGCATTTTTGTTGGGCTTTTTTGAGATACCGGGCTCAGAAAAAGAAACAGGTCTAAGAAATACAGTCTGCAGACTTTTCCAAAGTCCTTCTCAGTTTCTTTTGATAGCTTCTTTGTCCGAATGGCTTGTTCTTATTCTTTGTAAGTTTTCGATTATTTCCCTTCTGTTTTCTTGTTTTACAGATGGTTTAGAAGAATATGCTGGGAAGAGTTGAAGAAAAAGGAAACCCTTTATTATCTGAAAAGAGAGAGTTATCTCATCATCTTCTGATCTAGCAAAGTGGAACACGGGTTTTTGATCTTTTTACATATTGTGAACTTCTGAGCCTTCAAAGGTCTTGCATGCTGCAGCTTTTGGGGATGTTATTGTACTTCTTCATGATCACTGCTGTATTCTTTTCCGTTGTAATTAACATTTGACATCAGCCTTTCTTCAAATGATGTGTTTGAGGAGAGGGAGCCTTCTACTTAATGGTCTGCTGAATTCCTTGTTTAGGTTCAGTAGGTCTTTGTAGGACTCAACCTTTTGTCACCATTCTTGCCCAGCAGTGTATTTTCTCCATGTTAACCTGTTTCATTTGATGGTACCTTGAGACAATGTTAAAACATTACTAGGAATGCCCCTAGTAATGTGGTTTTCCATTTCCTTAAGACATGGATCAGAGATCACTGACTGAAATCAGGTTCTAGTCATGTTTCTGTTACAATCAATGTTCTTGCTTTTTGGTATTGTGAATTACAGCAGAAGTCAGAATCTCAAAAATGAGGAGGGGAATTGTTCTGTGACCTGGGACATCTCAGTATGTTTTCAGGACTTTTGCATCACTTTTGCATTGTCTTTTATGTGGATAGCTAAGAGATGCATGGGTGAGAAATTACTCCTTTCCGTGGTGCAAGTGAACATACCAGCAGCGAAAGCTTCAAGAATTTTCCATGGAAACTGAAACCATCTATGTATCAAATCAGCTGCTGTTCCCATTCAGTTTAACAGAAGACAAGGTAATGCACTACTGCTGAAAAAACAAGCCATGGCACATTTCCATCCATAACCACCTCTAATTCTCATCATTTTAGTAGCTGAGCAACAGGAGGACTGCTATACAATGTAGGGGCAATAACAACCCTCTGAAAGGTTAGCATAAAACTGTGTGAGCAATTAGATGCAGATCTCAGTTTGTCCTGTATTCAAATCTGTCCAGTTTTGAGCTTGGGAGTATTCATTAGTGCAGTGTGGATAAAAGAAATTGCTAGTTCTGGGAAGCAAGAGCTTCCAGAAGTTACAGTGGATGCCCTCTGTGCTCCAACACGGAAAGGTTGCTTAATACTGTGTGAAATCAGTGTCTTGGACAAGCTTCCAGGCTGCCTGAGCTTATTGATTCTGGCACCTGCTTTCATAAGCAGGTGCTCAGGTTTATGTGTCCAGATGAAGTTACCTCTTAACATCTTAATTACATGCCAGACTTTGGCTTTATCTGTTGTATGAGTAGCACTGGGTGTTGTTAGGAAAGGCAATGGAGAATGGAAATACACCCCCAAAATTGCAAAGAAATTAAAAACAACAAACAAAACAAAGTGTATGTTCTAAAAAATATCTATCACTTATTTCTTTATCTGTGGTAACAATAACATTTACATGGCATTATCTACTGAATGGTACCAGAATTGCTCAACTGTGGCAAGTCCAGCAACTGAGAGCATCCTTCAAGCACAGCTCATGTCATATGCAAGAGGATTTCACTTCCCCCGTTCTCTTGTAGTGATGGAGCAAGGTTTTAGGGTGTCAGTGAGAAATGCTGAGAGCTTGCCAGCCTTAACTGGGACTCTGTTAGGGTGCGTTGGCAACGTGTATTTCATTCTGTGTGAATTAAAGCAGGGGTGGCATTTGAAAGTCATACTGAGTAGTCTGGCCTTTAAATTCAGGATGAAATTTTACAGGGTGAGTTTTGGCTGCTTTATTAACACCCATCTGGCATCCTGCACATTGCAGGACAAAGGGCATGTAATAATTTTCACTATATCATTATGAAGGTCGTTGTAGTACCTTTCCAGCAGGAACTTGACAAGGCTGCTAAATGAGACTGCCTCAATGATGTCCTGGAAAATCAGTGAGAGCAGGACTTTCTTAGGTTGAGTGATTTATTATCCAGGTGGAGGAGCTGGGATGGGGTTATTGAGGCTGCACAGAGCACTCTGCTGGAAATTTAATGGTCAGTATCTCTCTCCGTGGAGATACTGTCATGGTTTAACCTGGCAGGTAGCTGAACACCAAACAGCCACTTGCTTGCTCTCCCTACACCCCCAGTGGGATGGGGGAGAAAATTTTGGGGGAAAAAAAGTCAAATTTGGGGGTTGAGATAAAGGCAGTTTAATAGGACAGAAGTGGAAAAGATAATAAACTAGGGTTAGAATATACAACATAAGTGATGTATATTGCAGTTGCTCACCACTCACTGACCTTTGCCCAGACAGTTCCCAAGCAGCTTTCCCTCCAGTTTATCTACTAAGCATGATGCCCTATGGTCTGGAATATCCCTCTGGCCAGCTGGGGTCAGTTGTCCTCACTGTGCCCCCCGCCAGTGTCTTGTATCCCCAGCCTCCTCGCTGGTGGCATGGTGTGAGAAGCTGAAAAGTCCTTGACTTAGTGTAAACACTGCTTAGCAACAACTAGAACATCAGTGTGTTATCAACATTCAATCCTAAAGCCAAACACAGCACTATGCCAGTTACTAGGAAGAGGAGTAACTCTATCCTAGCCGAAACCAAGGTGTATATGCTGAACTTATAATAACTAATTTGTCTTGTGAGCCTGTGATTTGTCTACACTTTGGCCAATGTTCACTGTTCAGGTGGAAACTTTACAGCCTGTGGTAGGTGCCCATTCAAAATGCAGGGAACTAGAGGTGGCAGGAGGGTAAAGACAGACAGGGACCAGGAAAGGTCCCTCAAGAGCCAAGTGTAACACCCTTTCCCCAGGTTAACCTGCCTGACAAAGCTCAGCATCCCTGATTGCACCCCATGGCAGAGGAGCTGCTCTGTGGTTTCTCTGTGGGTTTCCAATAACATTCAGTTCCTCTGGTTCCTTTGCCCAAGCCCTTTTTAAGGTAAATCACGTTTCAGTTTCAGTCATTTTGGAGATTAAATGCACATGTTGTGTTGATCCCTTTTTACTGCCTTGGTGTAATTTGTTTGCTGTGCTCTTACATATTGCCAGAGAGATGGGGAAAAACCAGAAAGCTGAAGTCCCCATTTGTTTTTGTATTTCCTCTCGTTTCCTCCAGCTTTATGATGTTCAAAATCCCCTGTTTTCACCTTCACATAGAAATACACCTTCAAGGACAATTTTACACTCTGATTAGTCTCCAGGTAACCTAAATTTTTCATTCCCTTGTTATTAAACCTAAGCTTGTAACTGAAACCGAGCTCTCATCCCTTTCCAAATTAACCCCTTAGTGCAAAATGTCAAGGATTTTCCAACTCTGTCAAATGGAAGTCAGTGAAGCTGGGAACCTATTGACACCATGGGGTTAAATCTACAGAATCACAGCTAGCGCTGTGACTTACTAACCCCTCCACAAAAATGTCCAAGAACTGGTGTTATTAGGGTTTTTTATTTAGGGATAGACTTGGGAGAAAAACCAAACAACTTCACAGCTATAAAGGAAAACAAATAAAGGGCCTGGGAGTGGAAAGCAGCAGTAATGAGGTGCATCTCATCTCAACAGCCTTGGGGCAAAAACAACTGGCAATTATAAAAGGTTCCTCCAGGTTTCTAATCTCAGTGCAGCTCTGTTGAGATGGGATGTGTGGTACCTGTGGCACCATGGGGACTGGGCAGACTGGTCTGGAGTGGCTGCCCGTGGGAGGGCTCTTGGATTTGGCTGAGCTGTGTCTGATGAATCTCCCAGCTCCAGGCACGTTTCTCCCCAGCAGCCAAGTCCAGCTGCATGATTGGGTGTACATGGGAATGAGTGGATGCTCTCAGTGGATGCTCCAAAAGGCCACACCAGGACACAGGAGGCACCCCCCTGCCTCTGCTCCCAGCGCTGGAGCTGTCGACAGATGGTTGGCATGTTTGAGAAATCAAAGCCAGGGTTTCTGCAGACGCATGTGGTACCCATGAGAGCCCCTCCTGGCCAGCTATTAGCTCAGGTAACACAAATAGGCCAGGGAGCAAAACACTGAGCTTTGTGTAGGACTCCATCACCAAATGCTCCATCCCCACAATGCATGGGGTGGGAACAAGAGCCATGGCCAGATGGTGAGGAGGATCCAAAGGGTGTAAGCAAAGCCAGGACAAGTGCTGCCTGCCCTGCTCCCAGCTCTGCACAGCAGTTTGTCTTGTTCCTCACATTACTCAGGTATGGAATGGGAATACAGCATCGTTTTCTAGCTGTACAAATCACATGTTAGTTTAAAAAGCAAAATGTGAACATGATCTAACACAGGGAGATGGGCAGGGAAATGGGACACTGAGGCTGGATTTGCAGAGGATGGTATAACTTTGGGCATTCATGGGGATTTTTTTGAGGAGTGAGGTCAAAAAAGATTTACATGTATTGTTTCTTCCTTGGAGAAACACTGATTACAAGTAATTCTGTGGTCTGTAAGGCTGGAGACTGGCAGTAGAGCTTTATGTTATTCAAAATGTGCTGTTCTCCTCTTACTGTTGCCTGTTTTTCCCTCTACAGAAATGCTTTGACAAGATATTGCAGCAATTTTCCCAACAGATCTGATAGTCCATCTCTACTGCAGAGGCTTTAGAAGGTATTTATTCAAGGAGAGCATCTTCCCAGTACCACCAATTCTGTGAAAGTAGTAAATTGGGATATTAGTTATTAAATTCAACTACACAAATTACCATTTATATCATTATAAATCTGTCTCTACTGAGCAGCCGTTTTTATGGTGATGATCCCAGTATTTACATAAAAATTGCAGTATGCAAGGTAAATTATGTATTCCAACCTGCAATTTTTGGTGAGGATTTACACCCGCAGAATAAATTATTTTCTCCTTCTTGAGCACCAGTAATCATAAATAACGTGCAGAAACAGTCGTAACCATGGTCTCGCGTGAAAGCTACATTTCTTCCCTCTGTAACCTGCTGTAATTACAGTGTACATCAATCCCACCATAGGTAGGTACACCAGGTTTTGTTCTCCCCTTTTCCTCATACAACTTTAATGACTATCCCTGCTTAGAATACAGCATTTTAAATTAAAAAATTAAAAATTTAGAAGTAGATTGTTTCCCTGACAACAGCGACAGCACCGTTTAATTCCCCCCCGTGTCATCTGTAAACAAATACATACAGTTGCTGATACTAGTGAGATAATGTGCCTGAGGCTAATTGTGCCATTACAAATATTTTGAGCCTGAGCTTGATAATGCAGGTCGTGGTGCTTAAATATGTATGAACTGAACTAATTTAACCTTCTTGCTGCTCACCAGTGTATTGACAAAACCTTTTGTAACAGGGCTACATGGACATCATGAAGCAGCTGAGTTCCGCAAAGTTGGGTGTTGTGGGATTTGGGTTTCTTTGGACTTCTGATGGCAGCCCAAGGGAAAAGGCCCATATAGGATCATGGTGGGTGCAGAGCAGATCCTGCCAGCTTCCTTCAGCTCCATGGATGTCTTCTGGGGCTTTGGAGTCGGTTGTACTTATGAAACACCCCAGACCTTTCAGCACATATGGTATGTAAAAGAGCTTTGCCTTATTAAGCCCTGTATAAAGATGGCAGGCTTGGCTCTTTGATCTATTAACTAGTCACCAGGACTAGTCCCAGGAGGAACTGTGTGTGGATGGGTTTGCTCAGATCCACATGTGGGAGTACCCCACGATTGTGTTTGGAGCCTGGGGCTTTGCAGAGCAGTTGTGTCATGCTAAGCTCCTGATGGTGAGGCTGGTCTGGGTATGGCCAGAGGCATCAGACACCCCAGAGGTGTCCAGCAAAGGCCAGATGTACTTTTGGCACTGCAAGTTAATGAGTCAATAAGGTACAAAAACTAGAGGAGAAAAATGCCAAGGTTTTTGGTCTAATCCCCATATCTTGCCCTCCAGCTATATGGGAAATCATTTAAGTTTACAAGCTCCCTGTTTGCAAGATACTCTGCCTGCTGTGAACTCAGCTCTCCGTTTTGTCCTACCAAGCACCAAGCTCAGTGGAAAAAGCCCCTTTAAACCCCTCTGTGAGGCTCAGCACTGCTGGTTTAGCCTGTAAAGAGCTTTGGCCAGGCTCAGTGGTGCTGTGCCTCTCAAAGCAGAGTGCAGCTGGAGGCAAAGAAAGCAGATTCCTTGTCTCTGCTCCTCTGATCTCTGGGTTGAGCCTTGCTGGGAAGGGGAGTATCTCTTGCAGGGCTTTGGCTTGGCATGCTCCCTCTGGCTGGTGGCAAATGAGCTCTTGCAGCATTGCTGCAGTATTGAGTTTGGCTACAGACAGAATCCAGTGTTTAAGGTACAGGTGCTCTTAATTTTCTTATCTCCACTGCTAATTAAGCAGGTGCTGAATCAAGTAAAAATTTGCTGATGGTGCTAACCCCAATTCCAGCAATAGGAAACCTTGGAGACCAAATTGTGGTCACCTCCCTGTTGGCATGGCACCGGCTTATCCTTCTTAAGACTTATGTGTGTCAGCTGAAGGCTGCAACCGGCGCAGCATACATGGATTTGCTTGGATATGGTAGCTGAATGGGTTTGTTGCCCTCATTGCATCTTCAACAGGACTGTTGAGGCTGGCTCAGATCCTCAGCCCGTGCCTACTGCTGGGGCTCAGTCACAGTCAGTGGCACTACGATGTTTTATAGAGTCTGAGGCACTCGCTGTGTGCTGTGGGGAAATATAATCCTGAAAGTAACGTATTTTAGGGACTGCAATTTCAGCAGAGCAGAGCGTTGCTCCTGCAGGGCTCTTAGCTGGGAAATGGGCTGCCACAAGTCACCTAATAAAGCTCAGGGCAACATGCCATGAATGTACCGTGATGGAAGGAAGGACAAGCAGACATAAAGGGAGAAGAAGTAATGGGAGAGAGAAAAGGCTTGAAAACCTGACCATCATGGTTCGAGTCACAGTAAAAAGGATTATTTGGTTGTGAGTAACAGGGTCAACAATTCTATATCTAACTGGAAGAACCATATACTGTCTTATTACAGCAAACTGTACTTAAAGCTTGTTAGATGTAATGTGTTGAAATAATGTTACACATGGTCAGCCTTGGTCCATGCCAGTAATTAATGTGAACGCAATGAATCTGAGAGGAGATGACACCTTTTGTCAGCAACAGGTAATCCTTCCTAGCAAAGGTAAAGCTGAGCAAGCAGTTGAAAGGGAAATCATTAACAACATTCCACTGCTATCCAAAGTTTCTTCACATCTTGTTGCTTCCTTAGATGGATGCCCTAAACATGGAGAATAACAAAACAGGAAAAAGCCCTTCATGAGCTTCTGAAGCTGCTCTTGCTGGTTGAAAGGGAAGCTTCCCTTTGTCTTTGTTGGTATTTCTTAAATGAGATGCTTTGATGGTCCCTGAGGGATTTAGCTCGTCTCTCCATAAAATGTGGAATTTAAAGGAAGTACTCAGTTTGTAAGGCAATCATATTGTTTGAGGAAAGATTGGTTACAAGTGCTTTTGCTCAGATTTAGCACATCTAGGTGTGTTTAGATACATTACTTCTTTGCTGGAGCCTCTGTCAGCAATACAGCCCCCATTTGGGTACCACGCAGGATGTGGTGCTAGGCTGCTTTCCATGGCCCGGCCAGCCAGCACTGCGTGTGGCTGTCTGGGGATCTCTGCAGAAATGTCAATTAGCAATAAAAGTTCTGCAAACAAGCATTGTGCCATCTCCTTATACCTCCCCTGCTGCTGCTCGCAGTCACACAGTAATGTCCAGAGCTGAAAAATGGTTGTCATGGGCTTCTGCGGCTCCTCCGTTGCTAAGATCAGTGCAAGCTTTTTCTGGACACACTCTCACGTGGAAGCTGGGATGTCAAACTGAAAATAGAGGATTTAGCTCTTGGTATCCTTCCTCAAGGGATGTTTTTCAGATTGGAGTGCCTGTAGCTTGCATCTAATTCCTCTTGGGCTAAACATCTTTGCTTTTGGTTCCTGAATGTGCTTTTCTCTCAGGTGGCGTTTCTGCAGGTGACTTGGGAATCTCTTACATCCACACAGCTCAGCAGGGCTCAGCAGGCATTATCTACCATTTCTGTCCCCAGTTCTTTTTGTCGTTATTTCTTTTTTCACTGCAATTCCATGATTTTAAAGAGGAAAAGCCCTTATGTCGAGGCAGTGTCTGTCTTCTCTCCAGTGTAATTAATTATCTATTCAGATTAGATTGCTCCATCAGGGGCTATGTAACTTAGGGAGGCTTTCCCACGTAGAAATCCCTTCCCAGATTGCCCCCAGGGGAATGAGCTATGGATTTGCTCAACCTGTATGGGGTGGAAGGAGAAGCCCAGAGGCCTTCCCAGCACTGCCATTGCACAGCACAGTGTTGGGTGCATAATGCACAGCCTGGAAAAAGGGTGCAACAGCAATTACTGCACTGGTGACAGCCTTGCAAGGGACATGAGAATTAAATCAGGAACCAGAGATCATGCCTGTTTGTTGCTCTTGGCACCACCTAGAAAAGCGTGTCATGGTGTTGAGGGACTGGAGAAGGGCTTGGGCTAAACCTTTCTTCCATTAGGCAAGTGCTTGTATGGCTTTATACTTCCCACATAGTACCTACAAGGCTGATATGAGTCCTTAGGTGCCTTTTTCCTACCTGAACACGATGCCTCTCGTACCCTAGGGCTACATGTCTGATGCATGTCATCCATCTGGCATTGAGTTTGTCAGGCAGAGCAGCACTTTGGTTGCAAGCTGACATGGGCTTTTTTGAGCACTGTCAGCAGTCTGTGCAGATCTGGTATGTAGCACTCCTTTGCATGAAGATGCTTCCTCCCTTTTGAAACACTCTTACAAAGCCAGTGTGCTCCAGAGATGAGGGGTGCTGTGGGCACACCATGCATTTTACTTGGCTTAACGGATTTGTTCTCTTAATCATTCATTATCCAGTTGGGAGCAACTTCAGAGTGCTGTTTCTCAGCAAGATGTGTTCACCCCTATCACTTGAATATGCCCAAAGCCTCTTTCCTGCATGACTTGACTTAGCTTTTTTAGTGTATAGTATTTCAGAATTGCCTTATGGTTGGACAAGGATCACTAACAGTTGAATTTGTCATGATCCAAAGGTGTTTGAGGGCATATTTTTACTAAGCCAAGGTGCCAGCTTAAAGGGCTCAGCCACAGAAGGCCTCCAAGTGCCCCACTGCTCCACATAAAAGAATAATAATGGATGTTTTCATTAATAAAAGTGCAAACTGTTGTTTATTTATTCCTAATCCTGGAGTAATTAAATGGCTGGAGAGGAAGGTGATTCATACTAACACTCACTACTCTCAAAGAGTTCATTTTCTGTACGTTCGAATGTGTCTCTAAGAATGAATTTGCTTTGCTGTATCTTGTGAATAATTCATTATGCTCTTGTTAAAAAGCTTTCTGGGAAGGGGAAAATAAAAATCACTGTATTTGGTTATCATGGTTTACCACACAACCTAACGCTGGCCAGTGAGCATTCAAAAGGAACACTGTGAGATCTTGCAGGAGAGCATTTCTAGTCCAAGGCGAGAGGGCTCTGCCTGTGAGTGCAGATGCAGCCTTGTAGCAGTTTTGGTGTTGTGAGCCCCTGCTGCGTGGCTCGTGGTGTTGGAACTCTCCACTTCTCTGTGAATATCAGTTTTCATTTAAAAAAGCATTTTGGTTTTGTCTTTAGTTCTCATGACTTAAGAAAAATGGTCACAAATGTAACCCTGCAGGCTCGAAAACCCAACAAAAAGAACTCGAGTTCACTTAACATTTATCTCGTGATTAATATTGGGGCTGACTCGCCGATTTATACTACTTGAAAGGCCGACTTAAATAACCTGTAGCATTTATATACTACCCTTCAGATGTGGATTGAAAAGCCCTTTCAGATGTGAAACTCTCTCCCCTGTGATATACTCGTGATAGATTGTTACTGTGAATTCCAGCTAATTTGGTCTCATTTTTCTATGGTGATTATTCTTAATTCTGTCTCACTCACCCATGAGTGATGGGCTGTGCATACGCATTGCTCTTGCTGGGATCTATAGAGCCCTGCTGTACCCAGTGATTTCACCACAAAATTATCTGGCTGGGGACTTCACCTGCCCCGAGGTTAATCTGGAGAAGGGCATGTGTGCAGAAAAGAACTGACAAACAAGAGGTGATATTAAGGAAACCTAGCAAGGAAATCCCCCAGGAAGCAGAGCAGCTCCACGTATTCCCCAGCTGAATTAGCTCACAGGTCTTTGAGAATATAGAGTTTAGGAGCGAAACAGAGAGCCTTTCTTCTGCTAACTTTTAGAATGATCTTTGCTTTGAGTAATGCCAATCTGCTTCCAGGTGAGTTGGGGTTGTCTCTGTGAGTTAACTGGCCCAGGAAGGCTTGGAAGGGATCAAACCCAACCTCGCAGCTAATCCCCTGGCCAGTATCACTTAGCATCTCATCATGTAGGTCTCCTTTCCCCACTTGCTCAGAAATAACAGGCACTAAGAGATAATCTATAGGGCACCACAGCAGCACTAAGAGCTAAGCAGTACACCCCAGAAATCTCACTGCTGTGTGGTACATGTAGCACCAATTGCTTGTACACTGACATTGGCATCTCTGGCTCCGCTGTAAATATTTTTCCTACTAGTATTTAGGAGGAAATTTCCCTCCTGTATAGCTGTGAGCTGATGAGGGTTCAGCAGAGCTCCCTTGCAAAAGTCTTGTTGTCTTTTGCCTTGCGTTACTACCCCCCAACTGGGCAAATATTTCAGTAATCCTCAAATGTGTGACCCTCTCTTTGCAATATTGAGCTTCTTTCTACTTCAAGTTTTCCCAGCAACTCCAGGTTTTCTCATTCTTCCCCTTTAATGCTATGACCCACCTCTGTGTTGATAAAGCCTCTGATTTGCAGTTCATATCTGGCTTCCCTATGGGTATTATGTCTGTTATGTCCCTCAAGTGTCCCAAATACAGGCACTGGTGAGGGAGTGCAGGAAATCGCATTGGGATGCTGCCAGGGGATTTATGCAGCGATGCTCTGAGCATGTGTTAGAAAAGTATGAAGTGTGTTTGTCAGGTTTTAGGATTATGCTTTGAATCAGCTCACCTCAGAGCATATAAATAAACCCCAAACAACCCACCTGGTTTATAAGGACATGCACAACATGCATGTATTTGTGAGTATGTTATTTAGGCTCCCAGGAATTGGTTCATATGTGTGCTCCCCCATGGAAATGTAAGTCCATTAATAACGTGAGTGTGAGGTGTTTCTCTTTGCAATTAAATGTGAGTCATGGCTCCCCACACCCAGCTGGCAAACTGAGCCAGGGTGTGCCTGGGGGAATGGGTGATATTTAATTCATGGGTGAGCATAATTAAAGCCGTTTCAGTCTGCAAAATCAACTCGGCAGAGCACTCCTATTGCTGCCTCTCTGCTCCTTTCTGAACCTCCTCCTGATAAAAGCACAAGGCAGAGATGGTGAGAGCTGGGCAAACCTCCCTTTATCTGCCGAGATTAAGCTGTGATTTGCCCACACACCTGAGGTGAACAATATCACTAACCAAATCAGATTAGAGAAAACAGCAGAGAGAGCAGCACAGCTGCGGGAAAGATAGGAGCGTGACAGTTGTGAAGGCTGGAGTTCTCCTCCCAGCAAATGAATGGGGCCAGATGAAAGGATGAGATCAGTGAGCAGATGAAGCACAGAAGTTGATAAAATCCTCAGACTTTGGAAGATTTACCTGAGCCTATTAAAATGCAGCAGGCTTCCCTCACCAGGACCATATGAATGGAAGCGTGATTGACAGCACAGCCAAGCCTTTCACCTAACAGCAAAATTAGGAGGGCATGAAAAATAAGCAACTCTGGTGCTTGAAAAGCCCATGCAAATGACTCTGAGGCAAGAAAAGGAGAAGGGATGTGATTGTACAGGTGGTGTGAATGCTGAATCAGTGCTATTAACTGTGAGGCTGGTAAAAGGCTTTGCTATCCTGCTAGAAGTGAAGGGCTACGATTGGTGTCCATCTTGTCATGCTCACCTCAGCGGTGGGAGGGTGTAGAAGCAGGTGAATGCCTTCCCTTTAATATTTCCTAATGATTTGGTCAGAAGCCTGATTTAGGTTCATTGGGATTCTCTGAATCCCTTCTCCGCCCTGCAAATGGGAGCCAAGATTTTTCACGGCTGCACTGTGTTGCTCACTTCCACGGATGTAACCGTGTCCTTGCTCTGTACCGCGGGACTGTAAATCACTGCAGCGGCATTCACACTGCTGGGATTGGAAATCATTGAGACACTGATATTTCCTTCTGTCCTGTTGTATCAGCTAGGCTTTTTTTCCCCTTTATTCTAAATTCCTAAGCTCACCTCATTATTGCAGTGTGTACATTTAACTCAAAAATAATGCCTTGGAATTAGCTTGAAGAGAATTAACCACACTTTCCCAAGCAGACCATTAACGTGCACAGCGAGGAATCCAGCATGGGGACTGATAAAAATCCAGAGTCAGAGAGCTCAAGAGGGGAGGTTTAATCAGCCTGGGAGGTTTGTCTTTAAAATCCTGAAAAAATTAAAGATATTCTCCGGGAGTTTATTATGGGCTCCTAAATGACTTTCATTTAGGAGCTTAAAGGTTTGACCCAAATCTTGTCCTTGTTACACCTTGGAGAAATTGCCGCATTAAGTACAGGTAAGCCTGGAAGCTGAAGACAAATCTTACAAGAAGTTGACCCAACTCCACAGCCACCATGGTCAGAATGTCCTCCCTTGCAGAAATAGGGAGGCTTTGAAGCCAAGTTCTTGGTTTAGAACAGGTGCTTCTGAAGCAGGGCTTTGCTCTGCTGCAGAGCTGAGCCTGCAGTGGGAAAACAAGGGAGATAAGACTAGAGGCTGCTTTCCCAAGTTTGCACATTGAAGGCAATTTAACTGGAGGCTGCAGATGAAAGGCTGAATTTGTTTAGTCACTGTCTCCTGGGAAATTACCAAAGTCTTTGAGGAATGCTGCAAACCTCAAGGCAGGCGCCTGTTGTCCCTCTGGACACTTGGCAAACCAGCTTTTTACAATTTAAAGTTGTTCCTAAGAATATAAATAGGAGGAAAATGTGTTTGTGAGGATGTAATACTTCCCCAGAGCACAGAGAAACTGAGCTTATGGCAGGAGCATTGAACACCAACCAGTGGCGTGGAGAACAGGCAAATACCTCAAGCCTCCTGAAACCCAGGATATCGGTAGCAGTTTCTTTCTTGTTTTGCATGTATGTGAAGAAATTAATTACTTAAACTGCATTGTAGTTTGTTTCAGTCAGATAATGGCCCTGAAATTCAAACAGGGGACATCAGGTTTTGCTTGCTGTGAGTCAAGTCTTATTTCTTTACTGTGTTTAGGTTTCCTATTCTGGCACAGACCAGCCAAAGGAACTGCTCGACCTTTGGTCCTTGCAAGGGGCTAACAGAGGAAAGGCTGTCTTAAATATACAAGTGGAAGATCTGGAAGTTTCTGGAGGCCAAGTGGAATGAGGAAAGAAGCCCAGTTTTGCTGGCAGAGTTGTTCGAAGGTGATTTCAGATCTCTGCCTCTTGGCCTGTCTCATCCCAAAGTGACATTAGTCTGCTGTCTCTGGCTCGGGCTCTGATCATGCAGAGCATCCAGAGCCTTATAGCTTGCTCACTTTCTAAATCAGATGCAAGTAGCTCAGGGCTCTGGCAGTGAAACACCCTGGTAGGAGCCACCCAAGCACCTTCCTCCTCTCACCTGCCAATCCTGCTACCTTCCAACCCATGGTGAAGAGCCTGCAGTGCCAGCCCAGCAATGACCCATGGTATTTGGTGACCCCACTCTCATAGCAAGATGCTCTATCAGTTGCTGTCATGTTTAGGCTGCTCTGCTCTGCTTTCTACCCTCAGTGGCTCGTTCAGAGGTTGGTTAATTAAGTGTCTGGGCACAGTGGGCTCCTCAGTTAATTTGCTGCATGCTGAAGGATGTTTAGCACTGGGTAGCATATACCAAGATTTCTCATGTATGCTTTTGCAGCAGAGGCTTTACATACGCGTCCTGGTTTTCTGCTTCTCCAAGTATCTTTCTCAAAATGACATTTTGAGGTAAGGGAGGTTGTTTCCTCAGCACTCCTGGTGCCTTGGTGATGTTACCACTTTTCCCCCACTTTAGCAAGTGGTTTTTCATTCTGTCTTCTCCTCCCGTTACTCTTCTTCCTGAATCGCTATGGATAACATCACTCTTTTCCCCCAGAAAGCCTTCTTCTTTCTCTCCTTCACACGTAATCTGACAGCAGCTAACCTTGCTGCATCCTTATCTCTTCTTAAGCTTATTTGCACTGAGCAGGTTGGACTTCTTTTGATTCCAGTTGTAAAAACACAACAGAGTGAAGTCAGCCTTGCATTTGTACAAAGAGGGAAAACCCCAGCCAACGTGGCAATTAGAGATCGGGGATCTCACAGATTAATGCCCAATGTAAGAGCTGCATGAAAATGTTTGTGCTAAGCGCTTGCTGTTAATTATTCATCCTTACAAGGCAGACTTTATCTTTGGCTCGACATCCCAAGGTACAGGGAAGCTGCAGAGTCCCTTGGAAGGAGGAGACAAGGTAGCACCTCATGTTTTACTGTCTCTTGCTGCTTCGGAGGATCTCAACAGGGTCAAATGGCATTTTGTTGCAGAGGAAGATTTATTAGCTGGGCAAACATTTTACATGGGCCTCCTCTGCCAGCAGTAATCACAAGTGGGCTTTGCTGGGATGTTTTTATTTTCCTCTCTCACTGTTAAGACACTGACTCTACTTTAACCCTTCTATGATTCTACTTTAATGGTGTTTGTTGTTTGCCCCATGCATTTTGTGTCCTTTCGCCTGTTGAAACAGTTCTCAGCTATCCATGTGCTGACCAGAAGTGCCCTAGTATATAAAAGCCTCTAGCTGACAGCAATATCTTTGCATCATGTATACAAAATATACAGTCAGTGCTTCATGTTGGCTTCAGGTACTTTCTAACACAACTCAAGCCTGTTCCCCTCATGCCAGCTGTGCACATCTGCTTCTATGTCCCGCAGTTACATGACACAGGGCTGCACCGAGGTGATGGAGGCTACGAAAGCATGAAGTGGTGTCCAGTAGAGTCAGCAAAGGGGGAGCAGATCCTGGGAGTGATGAAGGAGCCCTCATTCAGCTCCCTTGCCTCGATGGCATTTCTCAGCTATATGGAAATCATGGTTGATCTCTGGTACAGATTCCCTCTGGATGTGTCCCAAGCTGATAGCACCTCCATTTTTTTAGGTGTTACATTGTTTTAACGATCTTTATTGATATCTTTGACCTTATCTCTTGGCCTGCTCTGTAAGAGTTTAACAAAAAGGAGTTTAAAATAGTCTAACCTATCTAATGGATGAGTTGGAAACTTCATTGACTGACTTACCCAGGAGAGATGTGTGCAGCTCATCACCCTGAAATTAAATTATATCTTGAGCACCTTTCCTTTGAGCACTGTCATTTTCCTCCAAGAGGCTGTATGAATTGCTTTTTCATTTTATTTGATGTGGCAGAAAGCCAGGACTGGAATCTATTGTTCTCCCAATCCTGAGCAGTGGTGATGGGTCAAAGCAATCTAACATGAAGGTTATTATCACCAAATGTGTGAGTGCCCACGGTTGAAGAAAATAATGTATTTGCCTGAATTAACGCCTAAGTGCATCCTGACACAGAAACTCTGCTCTCACAAGACTTTCTCTTTGATTCAGGAGCTCCTGTGAACTTCATTGATTGTTTCAGTCCCTGATTTCCCACGAGTGACAGAGAAGGCAAATGAAGTTTATGGTAGAAAGTCTTCTAAAGATTGTGTAAATCTTTATACTAATTCTGTTAATGACACAGGTGGGGTAAGCTGAAGTGGGAAGTGGGCTGCGCAGTTCAACCGTACAGGGGATGAATTCTGAGTCATTTATGGAAAAATTAACATTAATGTCAGAATTTGATTTATCTTACAGTCCGAGTATGCTTGGTCCATCATTTTCATGGTGACCAATGCGCTTGCACTGCAGGCTGCAGGTCAAGCGAGTCAGCGGTACCAGCTATGCTGCCACACCAGCTTGGAGATGTCCCACTGCCAAAGGTTCCCAGGGTATCTCACTGAGAATGATGGGTGCATTGGTGCTTACCTGAGTCCCCCCTTAGTTTTGCCTATTCGAGGTGTACATCAGCCAGCACATACAGTATATATTCACCTTGCAGAGCCTCCTTGTGTGTGGCAACAACTGCATGAGCTGAAGTGACCCAATGATTGGTGGTTACCCTAATTCTGTTCCCACTGCACCCCAAACTGCTCTCCACAGGAGGACTTGGGCAGGGGCAGGCAGGAGACACCGCGGCTCACCCTGGCCCCCTCCCCTCCTGAGGAAGAGGAGGAAGCGAGGCAGCCCCGGTGTGATGGAGGTGTCAGTGGGAGCCCTGCAGGCGCTTGGCGGTTAAAGGCAGCTTCCAATTAGCATCATACAGTTTTGTGGCAGAGTGTGTACGATCTGAGGTCACTATGCTGCTAGTGCTAAATGGGGGCCCCTCGTCTTTTTGTCATTCAGGGTTTCCAGGTTAGACAGTGAACTGGACCAGTAGGCAGTTGCGACATTAACCCTTAGTGTGCACTGAAACAGTAGCTTATGTATCACGGGAATGACACCAGGCTCTCGCCACCTGCTCTTCGAGCGTTCACATTGGAGATCTGTAAACAAGTGCCTCATATCAAAGTGTTTTCAAGTGAGCAAAAAAAGGCATGGAAATTTGTGCATTCTAATTATCCCCATTCATTATGCTGGCAAGGTCTGTGGGCAAAGATAGACTCCCTGAAGCCACTGGAGAAAAACACTTTCCCATCAAAGAATTGGCCACCGCTGTTCAGGCATTGTACTCAAAAGCCCCACCACTGCTGTGGTTAGGAACAGAATATTGGCTGTGTTTGTTTGGCTCTGAATACGTAACTGAACATCTACCTGCTCTAAAAACAGCTTGGAGAAGGGCAGAACAAAGATGAAGAAAGAGGAAGACAGAGATAATGAACACTTCTACTGTTTTTTAAATTAAAGTTCTCCATTCGTAAGGTTTCCAGCTGGAACACAGAGCGTGGTGTTTGTTACAGACCCTTCACCTGCAGCTATCCCCTTTTAGTTTAAAAAAAAATAATGCAAAAAGCTAAATTAGTTTCGCAAAGAGATCCCAGTTTAGCTGTTTTAATTAAAAGTGCCACTGCAGCATGGGAAAACACAAACTATAGAGAAAAGAACATCCCAGGCCTTTTGTGTCATTACAGTCCTGGGCTCATCCAGAAAGCCATTTATAAAGTGAAAATAGATCTTTTTTTTTATCCTTCCATTTACTTTTTATCACTTACTATTAACTTCCTTCCTGCCATAAAAGTAAGGTGACCAATAGTACTGCTTCCAATAATTCTTGTATTATTTATATGTATAACAATTT